>JARUHE010305473.1:0-12469 GCA_031471125.1 Archaeomysis grebnitzkii | reverse complement strand
TGTGTGTGTGTGTGTGTGTGTGTGCGTGCGTGTTTGTGTGCGTGCGTGTTTGTTTGTGTGCGTGTATGCGTGTGCGTGTATGCGTGTGGGTGTGCGATCGAGCGTACATGGTAACAGATTATGTTGAACGCCACTGCATGGCTTTCTTTTCATAGTAAATACTATACAATTGATATATTCAAATAAGAGAAACATTTTTGTAATTGTGTAATTATTCTCTCTCTCTCTCTCTCCAAACAGAGGTTCACAAAATCAGTTTTTGCTTTCAATTCATAGAAAAAATTGATCTACAAATCTACGAATTGTACCTTTATTGATCCATAATATTTGTGGATTCTAATCGAAATAAACAAAAGAGGTGACGAGCGCTTGTCTTCTGAGGATACATCAAAACATTCAAAAACGTTCTTCTCTAATGAGATCAACAATTTATGCATTGATGATGAAAGCAATTTTTTGTTCTGAGTGGCTGACGAGTGCCACTTTTGGCACTATGAAGTGTTCGTCTTGACGGAATGATAAATTAGAAGATCCATTTAAGGCGTCAAGAGTCATAATGACGTTTTATCATGGCATCTCATGATATTAGTCTATGCCGTCATGATAACATGAAATTTGTCTATGCTGTCATGGCAATGTATGATATCATTATGTGATTTCTCTATGACTATCATCAAATTTATATGGCGTGATCACACTGCAATGAAATGCTCCGTAGCATCATATCTCATGACTCTTTCTGCATAGAACATTTCTATGACGTAATTGTTTCATCAATAAAATATTCTACGACGTCATGGTTTAAAATAATGTTAGGTGTGTGTAAAGGTTTATGTGAATGTGTGGACCGCTAATAATCACGTTTCCATGGTAACAAAGGACAGTGTTGGTCAAATGATCATAAGGACGCATGGTTTAAAGACGAGATCAAAGCCAAAAGAAAACATGAGAAAGTTCGATTAAAATTAGCTTTAAAAGATTGGAGGTTGTTATGGTAAGTGAATAAATGTTTTGTAAAACTTGCAATTTTTATCATAAATTAATTAACGTTCTTAAAAAAACATTTCCAATTAGAATATTGTATCATAACATATACAGAGTAAGTATTACTAAACACAATTTCATCATTACTGACGCATTCAAATTGTAATCTTCACTAAATTTAAACACATTCATATTTTAATTACTAAAAAATTCATGATATGAAAAATAAAGTTAAATATTATTTTTATAAAAAAAATTAATTATAAGTGAATTACTTCACACATTCTTTACATTGAGACAAGCAATTATAAAATAAAAACAAATTTAAAACTTTGTAGGCAGAAATGTGAACACAAACATATATTCAACTGTTCACAGTAATTGTGAACATATTTCAAAAACATTAATGTGTATTTTTTAATTCATTTATTGTCCTTTGTATCAGTAAAAATAATTATGAAAATAATTTTTTTAATGAAACCAACAACTTACAAATCTAACCCCTCGTCCACAACAGACAAACATACATTGATTAACCAATTTTGGATGTTTGATAAATGCAATGATGGCGCGACCCAAGACAATCTGTCCTGTCTTCCTCTATCGACTTATCTACAAGTAAAAGGAATGTCGGTCGCCACTCGGTTAACTTTGTGCCAGTTATCTGATGCCATTAGAATTATCTTTCTTTATTTGGTTCTGTTCCTCCTTTTTATTCGCGTTGGCAATAAATAAAACATTTTGCCTCTGGCATATCTTTTGCTACATAGAAACAACCAAAGATAAGCTAAATTATCGAGAAAATCAAAACAAATTTAACACCATTTATGCCAATCTTTGTAATTTTCAAAAACTTGTCTAAAAAATGTTCTATTGTAAAAAGTGGTTTTTATTTTCAAAAGATTAACGAGATGTTATAAGATTTAAAACATTAATAGTAACATTTTAAACTATTTGGAAGGAGACATTAAAACCATACTATTAAATTTTAGTAAATAAAATATTTTTTTAATTATTAACCATATTTGGAATTTTAAAACTGGTAAAACCTTCTTCATGATAGTTCATAAATAATGCCAACGTCTACAATTACTGAATAAAAAACAAAAAGATAAGCAAAACCTATATTATTATATAGTTCTTCTTTTCTTTAAAAAAACATCAATTGTAAAAGTCAAAAAACATTATTAATTGCTAAAAATAATTACCTTTAATTAACTTTGGTGAGTATTTTTTTTTTATAATAATTATTTTTATTATTATTGTTATTATTATATATCAAATTATTATGTAGCTCTGGGCATCGTGGAACTACTTATTATAACTAAACAAACATAAAGTTCTTATTTGCAAACTTTACATCAAAATTGTTGAAGATTAAAAAAATATTATTTTTTCATTTATATAAAAATAATCACAAAACCAGTGAATTATTTAGGTATCATTTATTAAAAATTTGTTAATTTAAAGAAATTATTTGGTTTACAGACCAATTTAAAAATAAATACATACAAGCGCACACAAACACACACATAATCACATTCGCACATGACCATGTAGTATAATTAATCAATTTGTTAAGACTTTCAGTTAAATCATTTAATGTTAAATTGTAATATTGTCATTATAGTCGTCATACTTCACTCAGCCCAATTTTATCTCAATTCATTAATAAATTTTAGTACAATTTATTAAACCGTAGTAAAATTTTATATATTTCAGTACAATCGAGTTGAATCAGTACAATCGAGTTGAATCAGTACAATCGAGTTGAATCAGTACAATTTAGTGTATTTCAGTACAATTTAGTGTATTTCAGTACAATTTAGTGTATTTCAGTACAATTTAGTGTATTTCAGTACAATTTAGTGTAGTTCAGTACAATTTAGTGTAGTTCAGTACAATTTAGTGTATTTCAGTACATTTTAGTGTACTTCAGTACAATTCGGTACATCTTTAACTTTACTAGACTAAGTCATTTAATTCACGGAAAAAGAAAGAAATCTGAGGTGACTAGCAGGAAAGATGGATTAGCCTAACAGGAGTGGGTTGCCTTCATAAATATTAATGAAACCTTCATTTGTCGACACCTACAGCCAATTCCTCAGATTTATCTCGCAATATTGTAACAATTTCGTTCCAATGGACATGGATGTGTGTGTGAGGCACATTCTCCAACAACCAATGTCATCTGGTGTCCTAAAGCGTTCACTTGTGGAGTGTGAATCACATCACACCCCACGCGGCCCACAGTAATAAATAATAACAATAAAAACAATAAAAATAAAAATAACAATAAAAATAATAACAATAATAACAATAATAACAGTAGTAATAATAATAGTAATATATTAATAACAAAAATACTATCAAAAAAATAATTAACAATAATAAAAATAAAACGCATTTTGAAAAAGATTTTTATATTAGAACACCGGATCTGTGAAGTTCTTCCTTTCCCTCTTTCTATATTTCCTATTTTAGTATTTACGGGTCGTCACGGCGAATCACATTTCGATCAACAATTGTAAATAAATATTTGTTCATTCGATCATTTTTTGGAAAAAATGCAAAAAAATATTGATATGGGGAAGATTGAAATAATGTGGTAGTTTGAGCACGCCACATTTTAGAACAATTGCATAAAGTATTTTCCAAAAGCTATTTAAAATGTTTTACTCTGTTGCAAGTTTGCAATACATTGTGAAATTATTTTATGTCAAAGTAAATTTTATGATATGACTTTGCGGGCATGAGTGTGAAAGAAATTTTTAACCTGCTGCCCTCAGCCTTCCCTTTTCAAATCACACGAACAATGGAGCCTTATCCAACCTTATCCATCCTTATCCTTATCCAATCAAACCATCCCCATCCATTTTATGACTTGAAATGGGAGATTTATAGGTTTAAAATTTTTATTCTTAAATTGATTTAAATATAAATATAAAGGCAAACAATAATAACCAAAAACGAAATATACATTACTGTATAACATTGTATTTAGGTTATCCAAATGTAAAACAAAAAAATAATTACAACTTCAATACAAGTTAAGTAATTAAGTTTGTTCCGTTCCTATAGGGGAAACAGAACGAGTTGTTGGGCGGACAAGAATTTAATTCAAGACACACGCCTATTCGTTCTTTATTAAACACCAATTTTGGTTCAAATTTATACTTTAAAAGAAATTTTAAATAAATACAAAAAGATTTCTTGAATTTCATATACAATTATCATACCGGAGATATAGCTTGAGCATGAGTTTATGAACCCAAATTGTTCATTTATTTTGATAATTATGAAAACAAACAAAAATATATAAATACATGTGAACCATTTTTGTCCAGGAGTGTCAACTTACCTCTGAATCATACACTTCATTTGACACATCAAAGTAAAAACTTTTTCAAGTATTTAATTTTACCTCGAAAGTTCGCTGAAACCACTGCATCGAAGAAAAGGTTATCAAACGTTGTGAAGGAGGTTACGAACGACCTAACCATAGGTCAAGGAATTAAAAAGTGGAAAATTATTATTTCTAGTTTTGTTCAATATAATTTACGGTAGTGTTAATAAAATAAAGTTATTTAAGGAAACTAAATTAATATAAAAAATTGCATTTTTTTGTTTTCTAAGCGTTATTACGTAATGAGATTTATAACTCTTTATAGTTGAAAAACGTATGGCGTAAATTGTTTTAGATAAGTCAAAAGATGACTAACTTTGAAATTAAAACAATCCAACATACTCGAAGTTTATAATAAAAACAAACAAAAGAATAGAGTTTAGATTGGATTAACATTCACAAAACAGTAAACAACAAAATAAAAAAAATGGCGAAAAATAAAATGGATTTAGAAAGTGTTTACAGCCCACGTCTGATTTGGTTTAATGTCGTAAAACTTATCAAACTTGATTTCAGTTGAACAAAAACAAAAACTTTGATTGGTTCCAATTAATTAAGTAATTTTCACTTCATAAGTATTCAGATTTAGTAAAACAAATAAACAAAGATATTTTTTTCTGACAAATATATGATCCTAGGTTAAGGAGATTAAAAACATTCAGTGAAATAATATTTGAAGATAAACGCTGTGTTTATTATATAAAATTTGCCAATTTCAGTATATATGTGTCATGCCCGAGAAATAGAGTCACATTCAATGAAAAAGTCATGGAAATGTTAAAGTCTAAATTATGTTGTTGTATATTAAAAAAAATATAATTTAACATTTCAATGGTTCTTAGAATTGCATACCTTTCTGTTTTATTTATAAAACTAATTAATAACTTAAAGCTATACATTTCAAATGGTTTCTCAGATGATGCAAAATCTTATTTCTTGACAGAAAGTGTATAGTCGTATTGCCAGCAACCATTCATATGTATGTTTTCTTGAGTGTGTAAGAGAGAAAGAAAAATCGAGCATACATATTTAATGAACCAAGATAGGAAGAGATAGATACAGACATTGAATATAACAACGAAATGTTGACGAATCTATTGAGGATGTAATAAAGTTAGCAGCAATTATGTCCAATGATCATCTCATCATTCAATTTATTTTATTGTGAAGCAGAGAAACAAAATGTCGAAAAGGTCGAAGCTATTACGTAAGACATTCGTTTACAATAGAACAAAAATTGAAGATTATTCAATAAAAATAATTAATATTTACATTAAATAAAAGAAAAATAAATTACAAACGAACTTTATTTTAATTCACCAAAAACTAATCTTTTTCCACCAGACCAGAAAGATACAATTTTCCACCTACCAACAAAGTATTAAGGTTGACCAAGATTTTAAATTACCATAATCTATTATTGTACTCCTAAACCGAGTTGATTAAGGTTCCTTAAATAATGAAAGGACAATCTTTGGAATTCTTATAACTTGTATTTACCAACAATATATTTTTTTTCAATCCTTAAGGATGATTTTCACTCTCTATAAAACCATATTGACAATTGGGTCGGAATAGCTTTTAAATTTAGTTTTATTCAACTTGACAATATTTAACAAAACAGGTTCTTCCAACACTAAATATCCATTTACACAAGTTCTTTGAACTTTCTTCATCTGTTAAGATAAAATATTTCCAAGCTTAAATAGATTTAAAATATTTATAATAATAAAATGGTTTATTATTTAACAAAAACATAATTCAATCAAATATAAACTTCATAATTAAGCAAATACATTTTAAAACTTGATGCACGTCGACAATTAGGTTTGTCAAGCGTTGCTTCGAAGCTGCATATTTATCTCATGACTGTACAAACATGTTTCTCAATCTTCCTGGCGATTCCTCCCTACCATAACCACTCCTGCAATTGAGTTAACTATGAAGTTAAAAACTTAATTAACATACGAATAACATACGAATAACATACGAATAATGTATCTTTCATCAAGCATTATAAAAGCAAGACTAGAAGACAATTGGATTTCTTGTGTACATAATAGGGCATCCATAAACCACAAAAAAAATAAGTTCAGTAAAAACCAAAAAACTAGGACAGATTAATGCTAATAAGAAATAATAGGATGGCTACCCAAAAAATAACTAGGCAAAAATAGCGGACTACCTTTCGTGAAATAGACCAAATACTATTTGCTAAAATCTCAATATCATATTTTTTTGAAGAAACTTGTACTGGAAAAAGTAGTTAATAAAAGGTAATAAAAAATGTAAAATAAAAAAAAAACAAGGTTTGCCGTCAATTAAATTGTTTAAATTAATGAGTGCCAAAAGAAACTATCCAAAAACAAATAACATTTACCAAAAAAACACATACAAGTGAAATTATTATTCATACCCTTATTGATAAGGTTTAACAAAATTGTAAAATAGAAAATAAAAATTAAAACTTTTAGTAAAGAAATATTAT
Organism: Archaeomysis grebnitzkii; assembly: GCA_031471125.1. NCBI lineage: Eukaryota > Metazoa > Arthropoda > Malacostraca > Mysida > Mysidae > Archaeomysis > Archaeomysis grebnitzkii. Next base: position 5,591 of record JARUHE010305473.1, on the reverse strand, counting down.
CTATAGCTTTCATTAAATAAAAACTAACTTTAGATCAAAAATTAAAACTTTTACTTCTTGTAAAAATAGTATATATTAGATATGTTAATTAAAGATATAAACCATCGTTTTTTAAAGAAAATAAAATCCCTAGAAAATTTTCCGATCATTGTCATTATTCGCGACAACACTGACCAACGTATATCATATCAATTTTAATAAGGTATCTGCAAGATGGATACCCCAATAAAATGTGAAAGTGGAAAAAGTGCGAGAACAACAACATTTAGTTAAAATGTATAGCGGTGTAGAAAAACTTGAAAATGTCGTAGAAACCAAAATGCAAACAACACACTGATATGGACTTTGTTAATTTAAAATTCATGAACAATTATACAAGTGCGTGCAAACAAAACAAAACAAAACCTTTGACCCCAAGTCCAATCAACAAATAAAAAAGATATTTTTTATGACTAAACCCCAAAACAGAACAGGTGTCCCAAATTAATTTCGAGTCCTCTATATAAGCATGGTGAACCCCCACAAGTGAGTAGCTGAAGGACATTCATCCCACATGCTGTTGTGGACATTTGTCTACTTCAAAAATCTCATGCTTCAACTCCTGAATAATTGTGGTCTTGAGGACAAAAATCTGTTTAATAATTAATCTTATTGTATGACAATAATATGTCTATGCAATCCAAGGTTAATCCATGAACACCAGAGCATTAAAGGTTTGAAAAGAGAAACATTTGTAGGTAGATTGTGCAACACCAATCAGGATCAGTTCTCAATGGGACATACTATGACCATGGGTTTAAATAAAATTCACATCGTAAATGTCATCAATATTTATCTGTCCCAAATTGTTGTTTGGTTTGTGAGGTCTAGGCATACACGTTTTATAATTGCAGTAATTGGGCAATTCACGTCGCTAACCAGAAACACGTAACGAAAAATTAGTAAAACAATTTCAGCATTTAAGTTAGTAAAAATTATATAAATTTATTTCAAAATTAAAACAATATCACAAGACATTCCAATAGACCCAGCTTTGGTTGACACTTTGATTTGTAGTTAAATTGAAATGCGTAGATCAATTAGTATTTGCATGCTCAGTTTCAGTTTGTTTTCATTGACTAATGTGGACAAAATAATTTTGTGGTCATAAAGATTTAGAAATTCTCACAACTCGGTCGTTCAAAATTCACTACGTTATGATCGTAGTAGTCCAAAGAGTGAGATCTAAGAAGCCAAAGATATTATTTGTGGTAAATTTATCGAAATTTATGCCCGCAAAGTAGCAAGCTAAATTAGTTCTGCATTGCAATATTAAAATTAGCAAGACGCGATAAGCACGCATTCACTGCCTAAAGAAAGTGCGCCGTTCGTACAGAGTTTATTTTCAACACAAAATTCAATGCATTTCCATCCTTGTCATCATAATCAGGTCAAGCTTCAAGTGTTAATCGAGATTATGAAACAAATATTTATAAATTCAAAATAAACCACTGTTTTGAAACTCGAATATTCATTATACAATGTATAATAAAGATTTGATCTACGCAATAGTAGTTTTATTTCTAAATTTCAAACACCTTTTTGTATTTTATAAATTTATATTTTAGTAGCTCGTTCAATGTAGAGAAAATTGTAAGGATGAAATTATTTGATCACACTGTTAAAACTATTTAGAAGAGATTTTCTGTTTTCCTAATCTACAAGGTTAGTAAGTGTAAAAAAATAGAAGGTTTTTTGAAAACAACAAACTTTGACTTGAACGATTTAGATTTTAAGTTATTTTGATAAAAAAGTTTGTTAAAAATGATTTACTGTTTGATGGAGCTATATTGACCCCCCTAGGTAATAAATATATCTCCATAAAAAATTAGATCATTTTCAACGAACTTCTTTATCAAAATAACTTAAAATCTAAATAGTTCAAGTCAAAGTTTGGTGTTTTCAACAAACTTTTGATCTAATCCGGTAGATTAGAAAACAGCAAACCTCTTTTAATAGTGCACTTAACCAAATATTTAAATAACTAAATTAAAAATTGTATGAATTTAAAACTATAAATAATTTTAACAAGTATATAAACCCCTTCGATGAATAATTATGTAAACTACAAACTAAAATGATTTTTTTAATTTGAAGTATAAAACAATAACAATTAATTATTCAGCAATATTAGTAGCTTAAGACTACATTTAATATCGCTCCAAGATGTTGAATTATGAGAATGGTATATTGTGAAATGAATAAATCTAGTAAACGGATAAAGGTCGAGTCAGTTGAGCTAATCAACAATTCCATCATAAAAACAAAAAGTGCGTCAACATGAACACCCATAAACTCGAAATGTCAAAAAGTGCACCAACATGAACACCCATAAACTCGCAATGTCAAAAAGTGCGTCAACATGAATCCCATAAACTTGCAATGTCAAAAAGCGAGTCAACATGAACATCCATAAATTCATATAATGCCTTGGATTATCTATGTAGGTATACATAATATAGCTGTGGATGATAACTTTATTCATTAAGTTGTAAAACATTTGCTATTAGACAGTTTTACACTTAAAGATTTACAGCTTTTTCGTTTTTACGATGAGGTTAACTTATAGAAAGTGAATTTATTCTTTTCATAAAAATATACAAATCTATTTTAACAACAGCTGTTAAATAAATGCAAGTGTTCATACATTATTATTTACAATTTAACCTCGTTCCACATTAAATTATTGTTTCGGTCTTTACTCTTGACAGATATTTAATATTAATTAAACACACCATTCTAAGATTTAAGAACCTGAAACAAAACATTAAACTTAGCAGAAGGTGTAAGTGATAATTATTGTTCAGCATCACAAACCTGGAAAAATAATATAACAATCATAAACAACCCACACTAGTAAAGAAATTTTAGAACTGGAAGTCTTGAAATGAAAATCACTTTAATAGTTTCACAACAAAAAATAATAAATAGAGCCACAAATTGTACCAAAAAAATGGTGAAGTAAATACCTATTAGCACAAAGCTCCGACCATTTTAATTTGCATATTCATAGTTGTTGACGTGGCAAGAAATAATTTGTTCGCAAAGGTGGAACATAGTTGAGCAAGTTACAACTTCGCTAATTTATGACACGAACCCCTCCTTGCACAAAAGGACGAGTTCGGCACATACATTAAGAGTTGTTTTCAATGATAATTGTAATGTATTTTATTCCTTAGATGCAAACTTGTTCAGGCATTCGAGGCCCAAGACTAGGCACAGGAGTCTCGATTTATAGTAGGAGCTAAAGAGATAATCCCACGCCTGCAAATTCTATCAAATGGACCAAAATTCTTCTCCAAGCATTTGGCTGTGCGGGCAACAAGGGCACACGGGACCTTGCACGCATGCGCGTGGGCAGGTGTCAGGCGTCAACATGGATAGGGACCAGTGGGCGGGGCTAGCAGTTGGCATTGGGCGTTGCAGATGCATAGTACTCACTTTTATGGCCACGGGCTGCGCGGTTGTGGGCGATGTTCCTTACGTGGGGTGGGCAACACCTGGTCACAGTGGGTCTCGAGTTAGAATGTTTGTGTAATAACAAAGATTATGAAGAGTTGGCGAGACAATTGTGTTTAACACTTCAATTTCAAATGACAGGCAAACAAGTACGGAAATGAAATGAAAGTATGGCAACATTTCTTTTATTATGATGTAGAAGTTGAACAACCAATTAGAAATATTGATTAGCACAAGACGAGAGATATTCAACATCATAAAAGTGTTCTAAAAATATATAAATTTATGTAGTTTGCAATAAATCAAAAATTGTGACTTCCTCTTTGGCTTACCGTTGCTAATGGACTATTATATACTTTCCTTAACAAAAATGGAGTATGAGAAATATTTCCTTTTCAGCCTGTACTTCGTGTATTCCAAGTTTCCTCTTTTGTTGTTCGCGTTAACTGAAGTTAAAAATAAGCAACCATTCATGAGCCACAGCAAAAAATCCTTTATGAAACTCATAAAATGTCTGTTTTATTGTTCTCTTCGACGTCAATATCAACTTATGAGGGAATATGAACGCCAAACTACTTCTCCAGGAGCAATTCGAATGACATGTACTTCTGTATTTCATACAAGTTAAAAAATAAACATAGGGAAGGGGACAGGTGGAGGAGAGAAAGTATAGTGAAAGACGTACGGGGGAAAAACGAAAAATACCTGCACGAAAGGGTTTCCCCAACCACAGGTTTTGGGGAAACAATTAAGAAAACAGCCACCCACATTTGACTAATCAAGAGGAAAACATATAATATAGAAAACACTTCTAAGCATTTGCATAAATATTAACCATTTAAATTATATAAAAAAAATCTTTTCACAACATCCAAAACCAAAAAAATGTATTTTTATTAAATTTGAAAGGACTGGCATTCAAGAAGCAGATAAGAATTAAACTAAATGGACTTGTAGTAAATGTTGACTTTGGCTATCTTTTAAGTTTATCCTTTAATATGTTTATAATTTAGTGTTTCTTATTTTAAACATGTTGAAGAAATATTCTGTAAATATAATTCTATTTTACATATGAAATCTAACATAATAAAAGAACTTTGTTCATATAATTTTTTTTATGTTGAATTATTCAACTAAATTTAAAATATATGAAAACATTATATATTTATTTTTAGTATTTTTATTTGTCAAAGAAAACTGTTCCACAAACAAATTTAAATTCACTAACAACCCATATTTGTCACAATGTAAACACGAAACATAATGTCAAGATATAATTATGTTGAAGATTGAAACACATTCACGAAATTAGCGACTGAGCAAGTGTTCAAAACCATATTAGGTTGGTTATTAAATGCACAAAATCAAAATGAATCTTTGCTCCAATATATAACAGTGCCCATACCCTGCTTAATGATGCAAACTATAACTTACGACAAGATTATAAATAATAACAACATAAAAGAAGGAATTATTAAATCTTAAAACGAAAAATATTTGTTAGCTTTTGTATTTCATATTAAGTCTTGTCCAAATAAGGTTTTAATGTTTCATCAATCTTTCAAAATCACAGATTATTGTGAAATATTTGTCTCGTTGAAGAATTATTTAATTATTTTATCAATATTATATTATCACGTTAATTTTAATCTAACTTTTCTTTTTCAATTTCAGGTTATATGAAGCAAATTTATTTTACTTATAACATTAGTGATGACGGCAACAATGTATTAAGAAAAAAGTTTATTTCACAAGCTGAATTACTTGTATTGAAAACTTTTACCATACATGCGTACACACACACACATACATATATAAATATATATACATGTATACATACATTCTTTGATACATTTTATTCAAAATAACTGACCAGTTTTTAGCAATAAATTTATTTATTATTTCAAGCTTATATATATATATACACACATACACATATATATATATATATATACATATACACACACACATATATATATATATTTATATATATATATATATATATATATATATATATACATATACATATACATATCAACCAACATTTCGGCCTTCATATGTACAGTCTGCTTCATGAGTTCATTTAATTTATA
>JARUHE010305462.1:0-12469 GCA_031471125.1 Archaeomysis grebnitzkii | reverse complement strand
TTACTTCACTTGTGTTATTTGAATGTGGGTTACTTCACTTGTGTTATTTGAATGTGGGTTACTTCACTTGTGTTATTTGAATGTGGGTTACTTCACTTGTGTTATTTGAATGTGGGTTACTTCACTTGTGTTATTTGAATGTGGGTTACTTCACTTGTGTTATTGTCAATCCATATATAACCCTAAATTAGGCTTCTTATCAGGTAAAATTTTACGACAGCTACTCTTTCTTACACCAATGGCATATTGAACCAATGAACTTTCTTTTGAAAATTCTAGAAAAACTACAAAATCTCACCTAACCCAACTTACTCATATGTACAGAGTGTAAATATATAAATAAAAGAACCTATACTAAAGCTTCCAAGAGAAATTGTAAAAATTATTAAAGTAAAAAAGGTGTTTTAATACATAAATGTTGTAAAAAAGAGTAGCTATCGTAAAGTTTGACCTCTTATCATTTTAAGTTGTTCAGTTCATCTAAATTGCTAGTTTGTTCATATGAAATTCAAGTGCTGGAAATTTCAAATCTCCACTCTGAGTTTTAGAAAATGTCTTAAATTTCTGCGCTCCTGAGATTTGAAAATGCGTGATAATTTCAGATCTGTACTACCGGGACTTGGAAAAAACTGCCAGATTATATATTGGGGCTCTCTGGAAGAAGTATTTGAATGAGAAACACTAAATGTTGGTGATAGTTTGAGAGAAAATACATTAATCTCATCCAATAAATCAAATTTGTGTAGATGCAGTGTGCCAAAATTTTTTAGTCGGTAGTCATCAACTTATTATTTGTTTAACTTTCAAAACCAAAAATTATTCTCAAATGACCAAAAACAGATTAATTCCAACTCAGTTGTTTTTCTGGCATAAGAATAACTTAAATAGCAACCGCCAACCTGGTTCTACACCAGTTTACCAAAAACTATTTTTTCATTTTGAAGGACGAAAATAAACTGCAAGACAAAATGCATTATTTTTGACACACTGTTCTGCAGACTGCACTAGTTCAATCATTTAAATATTCATTATTTTGACTGATTGAAGTCAAATTTGCTTTGAAAATAACTGGAACATAAAACTGCCCACTAAATTATTCAGCTTTGCCAAAATGTGTCACCATCTGCACTTAACAATAAATACATTTATTTAACTGTGATTTCTAAAATTAAAGAACCACTTTATGTAACTTCCTAAGTTACCTTAAAAACGATAGGTTGGTAGTTGGTATATCTTTTATTACTAGATTTATAAATCGACATTAACTATAATAGGCAGAGTAAAATTAAAATCGATTACTTCTTTCTCCACAATTTAAGTTTCAAAATAAACATTTCTTTTTCACCAATGACACACACAAGATAGCTAAATGAGATGTAGGCTACATAGGCCTACTCTTAATTCTGGAGGTAAATTTTCTTTAGAAAATACACAGTACAGGGAAAAATAAATTTATGGTAAACCATTGAAATGTACATCACCATTGGGCAATTAAATGTAACAAAAAAATAAAAATCCAACGATCCATGTGAAATAAAAACGTACTTTTGAGCCGCCATTTCGTGAAGTGTTTACCCGACCTCTTCCAGCAAACAAATGTCAATCAAAACGTTACTGGGTTAAATACCTTCCTTCGAGATATGTTTATTTTGAGGTCGTTTTGCGATTTATGAAAAAATCTCAATTAAATGTTGAATGAAGAAAAATGTCAAAGAATTATTGAAGCAAATGAACACATAATCCAATATTTTAAAGAAAAACCAGTTCATTATTATTTGTACAGTTTTCTCTCAATCAGCTGGCAGGTTATGACAGTTCATATCACAACAAATAAATAAACACAAATAAATTAATAAATCCATAGATGAAAACTTCATTATCTTATATAAATTAAAACAGTACATATGGAAATAATTTTATTGAAAAGGAATATGAAAAGAAAACTAAATTACTACGCAGAAGTGTAAACAAAATTTTCAATTTCAATAACATAAAAATAAAAAACAGAAATATGAACATAGGCATAATTATTTAACTTTTGTATTTCATATTTACGATTTAATTCATTTGCGACTAATTTAAATTTCAAATTTGTACTATTTTTTATAGAATAATAAAGGTTCCAGTAATGATATCAAAAGTTCATCCTTCTAATTAGATTCTTCACTTTCATCTAAACACAAAATTATTGTTAAAATACATGTAAAATAACAAAACATGATTGGAAATATTAATTTATCTTCAAATATTTGTATTTTGAAGCTTAATATGTATTAAATTAGGACAAAATACAATAAATTCTAAACAATATCGCGGTTTCTCGCTTATTAACGCTACTTCTCGCATAGGTCACGTGATCCAGAGAGACGTTTATTTTTTCCGACCACAATGGCGCCAAGCCGTATATGTAAATTAATATGTAATTTTATCATGTTTCTCGGTGGTTTTATCGTTATTGAGTAATGTTTTATAATGTAAGGGTATGCTGTGTATGCGACCCCATATGAAAGGTATTCATAAGGTAAGAGAAATGAAAATAAAGTAAGGTTAAAGATAGGGACTCTCGTAAATAATCTGCTGTCAAAGTTAAACACCAAATAAAAATCTAAATTTCTCCAAGTTCTCCCATTTGTGAAAAGTTCAATGTAAAATATGATGTTCGTACATTCATATTAAGTGTTTTTAAATATAAATTTAGTGCATAATTATGAAAATAAAAAGAATGTAACTGTAAATAGGTTAGTATAAGTAATATATGTACAGTGCTGCCACCTACGAAGCTTTTGGTTGATTTCTATACCCGAAATGGGTATTTTTTCTAAATATATCCTTTTTGTTAGTGTTTTATTCAGTAAATACATAAATTGTGTGAATAACAAGTCTTGTTCTATCTAAAAATAATAAACACAAAGTCTTAAACAACCAATAATAATATGAAATAGTGATTGCAAAATGACCTGTATCAATTTGCCCTCAGGGTGTTTATGTTTAATATGTAATAAATTCATAATACTTTTTAATTTTTTTTGAAAAAATGTGCAATATTAGTTGAAATAATGAACACTTTCAATCATTGTGTACAAATGAGCCCATATTATTTGTGAAATCTATAATATTTGTTTGTTTACAAAAGATTTTACACAAAATTACATAATGTAAACACTAGAACCTGTTAAAAACATAAAAATAATTAGTTTCATGTCCCTGAATTGACATTCTTTCCTGTTCAAATGCTAACATGATAATACAAGTTTATTTATTTTATCTTGAAATGTATGAAGCTTGTGTTTTGATAAAAATGATTCATTTTTGTTGTCAATATTGAGAATTTTTCAATATTTCTTAAAAATATTTTGTGCGTAATTTTAAAATTTTGAGCAATGGATAAGTTGTGAATGTTGATGTGAGTTGTGAAAAACTTTGTTTTTTTCCAAACAGTAAATATTGTCCAACATCAGGCAAATTGCCAAATGTGATTTTTAACTTTTCCTTGATAATTTCATCAAAATTATTATTCTTGTTATCATGTAAGAATAAAAACAAGTAATAAAAAGGAAGATAAAAATAGAATTATTTATTTATTTACTTTAAACAAGTGATTTACATCGGAAAATTTTACATTTAGTCAATTTCAGTATAAAGGGTGAACAAACTCTCTATTTGCTTATGCTTAATTAGAACAAAAGTACATCATACTATTAACATTTAACAGTGTGCAAATTAATCTATTAATGATATTTAACGGAATTTGTATTTTATTTTAAATTGAAATATTTTGTTTTATGAAGATGTTGATGAGTTTATATATATATATAGGTTAATGCATAAATCTCATTTTCATGCTAATAATATTAATTTTGAAAAGCATCTTTAAAGCATAGGTCAATGACCTATTTTTACCCTATGAGTGGCAAGGCATTGCTTTAGGCTATTTCGGCAGATTACCTAAAAAGAATTACTTTTGAAAAACACTATTAAGGCAGCTGAAGTTATGCCCTGACAAGCAGGTTGTCAGAAATACAAATTTTGAGTTGTTGGAGACAACTTGGGAGTTTATTGAGACATATTAGATCTTGAAGCAGTGTGGCTAAAACAATACATTTTTGTCCTCCTTAACCAAATAATTGTTTTATGCAAGTGCACTTCTGTAATAAAAACTAAAAAATTGCCAAAGATAGAGAGATCTTCTTTGAAATGAAAAAACGTGTTTTGGCACCCTGTCTTGAAGATTGTAGTTTAGAAATGTTTATCTTTAACATTTTAATTGTTGGTTTTTAAAGTTTATGTTTTCCATTACAATGAAAAGTTCTATATTTCTCCAACAATGCTCATTTATCGAAAAACTTAAAAAAATTTTAAATGAAAGGTAACATAATCTAAAATCCCTTCGCACAATATTAGCTTTGTTGAACTGATATATGTAATAAAAAATGCAATCTAGATATTGTTTTTTCACATATATAAAAATAGAAATGTATTTTCATATCCCATATGTATGTTGTAATGAAACAAAATAATTTAAAATAAAAGGATATCTGGTATCTCACTGTCGCACATTAGGGTGCCATAAAATTTTGTTTCGTTTCTAAGAGCACAATAATTTTTGGCCTTTTGTCATTTTCTATTGCAGAAATACACCTGTTTAAGACCATTCTTTTTGGTAAAAATGACAAAATAGTTGGAAGAACAAAAAAACATAGCTTCTGGTACACTGTCACATATGTAGCATAAGATCCGAATTAATGGATCTTTCATTCGTTCACATTTGAGTTTTAAGCAACTCTTACCATATTGTCTTAGATGAACTGATTATTGTAATAAAGCAACAAACAGGGCATTGCCTTAGCTGCCTTTCTAGGAATTACTCTAGTATAATTACTATTGGAAGACGCTGTTGATGGCAGCTGAAGCAACGCCCTGGCAACAAAGGATTTTTAGATAATAAAGAACATAACCAATGGTGGATGTGAAAATTTACAATATATTACATTTTTGAGGTTAGCCAATATTTTGAGTTTTATAGACATGAAAGTTAGGTTAGGTTACATTCTCTTAGTTTCTGTATGGCCTCTTATTTATGTAGAATTATTTAAGAAATGTGTTAAGTATAATGTAATTTTAGTCAAAGTGCTGGTTTTCAGCAAAAATTAATAGATACATTTTCTCTTACCTGAGTCTTACCTCATACCCTCGTCAGGGTGCCAAAATCTATTTTTTTTATTTCAAAGACAACTATTTTTGGCATTTTTCAGTATTTATTGCAGAATTATACTACAGGGCAATGCTTTTTGTCACATGATCCCTAGAAATTACTTTTGGGGTGAACAATGTGGAAGCCTTGAGTATTGGTTTGCTTGTGCAAGACAATTTTTGGTTGGATAGGACAAAAATGCAACAATTTTGACACTGACCCTTCCCATAGAAACAGACAAAATATCCAGCCAGGACATCAATAATAGCTCTGGGTTAAATGGAAATAATGGATATTTGTTTTTAAAAACAAACAAATTTCCCTTCTAATCCACCTTGACAACTGGCAGGCCGTGATTTGAGCCATTTTGTAGGATGTTTTCATGTTCAGTACTGTATGTGACACCCTTAAACTGAATTATTCTCATTTATTTCATCTCCAGTAAATTGAACTATTGCTGTCTCATTCTCATTTTATCAAGAAACTTTTGAATGTTTTATAGAAAAATATATCTCGTTAAAATTTTCACAATTTCGTAATAACCTTTATCTACAAATGAATATGTTTTATTAGTATCAAATGAATCTGCATTAAATATGTACACAAGTACTCTATAAGGGATGAATGAAGTGCATTGAGTCTCAATAATGAAGATCTAGTGCAGGACTTCGACCAGAGCATTGCTTCAGTTGCTGTCAACAGTGCTTTTCAATAATAATTCTAATGGAGTGATCATTACAATGGACGCTAAAGCAACGCCCTGATTTCAGCTGCTGTAATGTGTTTGCTCCATTATATTACTTTTGAAAGACAATATTGCAGGAGCTAAAGTCCTGGTGTAATAGTGTCTTGCAATAGTAATTCTAATGGAGCAAATCCTTTTGTGGCAGCAATAATAATTCTAATGGAGCAAACACTATTATGGCAGTAGAAGTCCTGCCCTGATTAGGGCTCACTTTTATTTAAGCCACAGAATAGCCTAGGGCTCAGGGTGCCAAAATCTATTCTTTCACTTCAAATAACGCATCATTTTTTTTGTCGTTTTGTCAGTTTTGATTGTGAAGTACACTTTTTAAGGCATTTTTTTGGTTTTGGAGGATAAAACAAAATTTCTGTTTGGTACACTGCTAGAGTGCTAGTGCTTCATATCAGACTTGTAAGCCAAGGTTTATAAAATGAATCAATCTGTATACTATCTGTATCTATGTAGGTAGGTCAACAAACAAGTTTTTTGCTGTGGAATATTTTGTTTCGTTCTCCAAAACCAAAAACTTGTTTTAACAAGTGTATTTCTGTAAAAAAAAGGAGAATCAATATAGATAAATGTTCTTTTTCAAATTAAAAATAGATTTTGGCATCCTGCTTGTGAGTTTATTTAAATATTTAACTGTAAATCAAAAAATTGAAATGATCCTTATCATAAATTTTTGCCCAATATGGGTCTATCAAGTCTGAATGTAGGTTTGTTTATTGTTTTTGATTAAATTATGATTTGATCTTCAAAACAAACATTAAAACTTCTTGTCATTTACATAGAAACAAATTTAGATGTCATTTATCGTGTTCATTTTCATAAAAATCTGTTAATGAGCCCACAATTATTTAATGTTGGTTCATAAGATTCCTAAGTGTATAGCATATAATTTATATTCATTGGCTAAAATGTGATGTTCATAGTGTTTTGTAATAATTTTTGTCAATGTTTTCAATTTAAAAGGATCAACAGAGTTGTAACTATGTTTGAAATAATTCCAGGATCCCCTATAGGATATAGTCAGCGTGGTGGATTCTAACAACAACCACACTAAAATGTCGGGACGACTAAAGAGACAGTTCAGTAAGGTGGGCGGGTCTAACTCTGAAGGGGGAGGAGCAGCCACAGTCGGAGGGGTGGTGGCAAGAAAGAAAAGACGGACGGACAATCACACCTCGGACGAGGACGAGCGTTCTGTCTGGACTCCGAAGCATTTAAGTGATCTGCGTGCCTACAATCGTCAATCGACTGAAGCTCCAGCTGAGGTACTGGTATAGGACGATTGTCCAATAATTTAAAGTTGAAATTCATTGTCATTTGTTTTTGGTTTGACATTTAAGAATTTATTATTCATTGAATTGTGTTTTTCAGCTATTTCGTAAAGATCTCATCTCGGCCATGAAGCTTCCGGACAATGAGCCGCTGACCGACGATGACTACTGGGGCATTTCAGATCCTTGGAAGCAAGAATGGGAAAAGGGAGTTCAAGTTCCCGTAAACCCGAACTCCTTGCCTGAACCCTCCATAACCTCCCAGACAAACCCACCACGCATTACAAATGACTTTAGATTGTAAGTCAAAAACTTGCATTTTAATTTGCACAAATTATGACTTTGCAGGCATTAATGTGAAGGAAATTTTTAAACACTTGGATAAGGCTCCATTGCTCATCTGGTTTGAAGACCGAACCCTGGATGGCTTAGGGCAGCAGGTTAAAAATTTCCTTCACATTAATGCCCGCAAAGTTATAAACTAGTGTTTACCAGAGAGTGATTTATCATTGTTGCACAAATTAATTTGTCAAAATTGTTTTTATTTATTCAATAAAGTAGATGTTTGATATTTTGTTAGTTGAAATTTAATAAACTGAAAATGTAAACCTATCAAAAAACTCGAAAATGTTCATTAATGATCCAAATTCTTTTCCAGACCCAAAAATAAATATATTCGTGTCACCCACGATGACTTCTTCCATAGTGAAATGCACATTCTCAGTAATCTACCGTCAAAAGCCGAGAAAATGTGTCGGTATGACATGGACGATCTCGATGACAGTTGGTTGACGGCCTACAATGGTGAAAGAGCCAGAATGGGTATGTAGCACCAGCGTTTTTGCCTTTGTTTCACAGCAGAGGCGTTAATAAATAAAATTAAAAAAACAAATTTACAACTTTCCCTTATCTGTTTATTTGTTAAATAGATTTTTGTGGTTGAATGAACCTATTTTTAAAGTCTAAAAACCTTTCAATTATGAATACTGGATTAATTTCTTTGTTATTTTGTCAGTTGAAAATAAAACCAATGACGTCTTTCATTTATTTGTTCTTGCATTGTCATGTTAATTATGTGTTTCAAAAAATGTCCATCATTACATTATATCAAATATTGTTATCTGTTTTATAACATATGTTTCTCCTAATATAACATCAATCTATACATTTATTTTTCCAATCCTTTGCTTGTTTGTATGAATCATGAACTCAACCATTTCTTAATATGAGACCTGTTACTTTATAAATGAAGTCATATGTTTGACTTCCAGGCAAAGTTTTTAGTTCTTACATCATAGTAAATGTAAAAATAAGTAGTTATTCAATGTTAAAACAGCTGAAAATATATCTCTATAATATACTTAACTATATCACTATGGGAATATAGTTATGAAATGTTAAATTTCAACTCACTACACTTACATATAAATAACATACTACTGCCAATGGTCAATAATACAAAAAATCCTTGTCCGATTATTTGATTCACATTAAACACAGAAACAAAACTCATCATAAACATTCTGAAGGGTATCTCCATCACTCTGGGGAAACCCTTTACTCACCTTATAAAAAAAACCATCACAATATCAATCATAGAGTATACAAACACTATTTGGTCACCAGAACCTTCAAACAATCCAAAACAGTCATTTCGACAGCCACATGCTGCACCAGGGCAATGCTTCAGAGCTATTTCTTCCACATGATCCAGAGGAATTACTGTTGAAGTGGATGATGTGGAAGCCTAATGTATTGCCCTGCAACAGCTGCATGCTAGACACAAACAGCATCTTTATGATAAAACAAAAATCCTTACTATACATACACCAAAAACTATGCCTCACAACTCAGACAAACTGCCCAACACCCAAACCACCCACTCCATTTACTTGCACAACAGCCAACATACCATACACATGAAATTTTTTTTATAATAAATACTAGACCATTACACAACATTTCCATACAACACCCACCGAAAACTCGCAGCTGAAAACAAAAAAAAAATCCCCTGAACTACACGAATACCTAAACAAAATAGCGACACACATAACACACCACACATCTGTTCACATGCCCACTTGTGCAGTTAGACTCAGGAGGCCCTCTGCCCATCCTGGGTGTAGTGGGGCAGCTTGCCTAATGATTGGACATGCTGGAGTGGGTGTTCCATCCTCAATCTCAATGTTGAGGATGTAGTAGGCTTGACAACAGCAACAAATGTTGGATGTTTAACAGATATTGCCACAATCCTCTAAGTGTTTATTTAAACTTTAAAATTTTGATTTTGATTAAAATTTATTCTTTATCATTAACACTTTAACTGTTTCTTGTAACACCGGCGGTACATAAGTATAATGGCATACTCCATCTTATGTAACATCAGTGATACAAAACAAGTTGATACATTGATACATGCAAATATTTGCCTGTATAAATGCATCAAATCATAAACTGACTTGTTTTGTATCACTGATGTTACATAAGATGGAGTAAGCCATTATACTTATGTATCACCGGTGTTACAAGAAACGGTTAAAGTGTTAATTTGTACCATTAATTAATTTTCTTGATTTAAATCAAAATCCTATAGTATTGTGTCAACGTGATTTATACCAAGATAAGTTGATTTGAATCAAGAAATGTTGATTTAAATCAAGAAATGTTGATTTAAATCAAGAAATGTTGATTAAAATCAAGAAAAATAGATTTAAATCAAGAAAAGTTGATTTAAATTAAGAAAAGTTGATTTAAATCAAGAAAAGATGATTTAAATCAAGAAAAGTTGATTAAAATCAAGAAAAATAGATTTAAATCAAGAAAAGTTGATTTAAATCAAGAAAAGTTGATTTAAATCAAGAAAAGTTGTGAATCAAGAAAAGAAAAGAATGAAATCAAGAAAAGTTGATTTGAACACACCATAACTAAAGTGTTACATTGTTTCTCATTGCTTTGTGTTGCCTTTGCATAATTAAACCATGATTTATATCAACATTTGTAATATTTTTAATAATTTTATTCTTTTGTTTTAAATTTATTAATTTTAATAATTTATTTTTTTTGTTTTTAATTTATTATTTTTAATAATTTTATTCTTTTGTTTTTAATTTAATTTTTGGCCATAAATTTATGTCAGAGGTAGTCATTTATTAACCCTTTTGAGGTCAGAGTAAATAAATACATTAACCTTAGCAGCCCCGAGTGTCTTGGACCGAATCTATCCCTAGTTAGTGGCTGATCCTTGTCTATTAGCCACGATTTAGTGGCTATTCTATCGCTCCCTTAGAAAATAGCCAAGAAATACGCATTGAAATGCTACTAAGGAATGCTATACGATCTTGTTTGAGCCAATAAATAGTGCGGTTGAAAACACGGACATAACATAAAGATCAACACTAATATAGGAATATTTTGTTTGAGCAAAAATAGACTACACCAATCCTAGGTAGCCTCATATTCTCTCACGTTCGAGCTTAAAAATAAACTCAAAACAATCTAAAACATATTACTCTATATTGCCTCTCTCTACATCACTCTATATTTCCTCTCTCTATTGCACTCTATATTGCCTCTATTGCACTCTACTATACTCTCTACTGCACTCTCTTTTGCACTCTACTGTACTCTCTACTGCACTTTTAACTGCACTCTCTATTGCACTTTCTACTGCACTTTCTACTGCTATCTCCATCACCACTCTATATTGCCACTTGAAACACAAGTAAAGCACATCAGATCTACACTCAGACCAAAAATTACTCCCAATAAAAATCACCTCGACAAAATAGGGACTCAATTCCTTGCCACACCCACACACTTAGATCACCCATATAAATTTCTAAATAATGTATCTTCCCATACAGATAGAAAAAATGACCCACCCATATACTACTACCACATTTGAGCAACCTTTTAACCCAACCAAACAAATCAACATTCACACACAAACATATCCCCAATGACATATAAAGAAACATTTCCAGGCAGTGACTGTGCTGAAGCTGTCCTATAGGATCCAATAAAAGTAACTAACTAGCTAACATAACCTAACATAACATAACATAACATAACTAACATAACATAACATAGCATAACTAACATAACATAACATAACTAGCTAACATAACCACAAAATACAACAAAACAGAATCATTCAGCAACACCTTCCAGAGATATATCCCATGAAAGCACACTTCCCTGAAACACATGTGTACCCCTAACCAGAAACAGGTGCAAACACTACTCACAGCTCTCAGCAAATACCTACATTGACCTAACCTAACCTAACCTAACCTGACCTGACCTGACCTGACCTGACCTGACCTGACCTGACCTGACCTGACCTGACCTAACCTAACCAACACAACTACATCACTCAGTCCACACTACCAACTACTGACACGTTCTGCAGAAAATCCAATTTTTTCTGTCCTAGTTTTTCTCAGAAAATGATACTCTATTCAATCACCTTCCTATCTGGAGGTACCAGATTATAATGACTTGGTATCTGGGTTTTATTGGCATCCTCCTGAGAAAGAAGAAACTGGGAATGATGCTAAGAAATGGTATCTGTAAAACCTTCGATTTCAAATAATTATCAAATATAATATTGAAATAATTGAAACAATTTTGTTCTAATTGTATTCAAGTTTTTATTGATGTGTGTGTTTGTGTGCGTGTGCGTGTGCGTGTGCGTGTATGTGTGCGTGTGGGATTGCGTGTCGGTGTTCATGTGCATGTACGTGTGTACGTGTACGTGTGTGTGAGTGGGTGAGTATGTGTGTGTGTGTGTGTCTGTGTGTGGGTACGTGTTTGTTTGTTTATTTATTAATGTGCATGCTGTGTGTGTATATACATGTATAGGATAAGTGCGAATATTTATGCGGGTGTGTGCGTATGTATGAACGTGTGTACACAATTATATATTATGTCGTTGTGAATGGAATTTATTGGTTTTTAATTAAATATTTATTATCGTAATTAAGTGTCTTTAATTATAACTAGAGTACTGCAATGTTAGCAGCAATATCTTCATTATATAATTAGCTTTGTTGCTTTTGTTATTATTGTTATTGTTTTTATTATTAATTTTGTTATTATTATTATTGTTGTTATTATTATTAGGTTTGTTGTTATTATTTTTGTTATTATTTAGTTTTGTTGCTTTTGTTAATATTGTTATTGTTTTTATTATTATTAGGTTTGTTATTATTATTTTTGTTATTATTTAGTTTTGTTGCTTTTGTTATT
>JARUHE010305451.1:0-12470 GCA_031471125.1 Archaeomysis grebnitzkii | reverse complement strand
GGTTGGTCTTGTGTTTGTTTGTGTGTTTGTTTGTTTGTTTGTTTGTGTTTGTGTGTGTGTGTGTGTGTGTGTGTGTGTGTGTGTGTGTGTGTGTGTGTGTGTGTTTGTTTGTCTGTTTGTTTGTGTGTTTTTGTTTTTGTGTTTTTTGTGTTTTTTGTTTGTTTATTTTATTTTTGTTTTTTGTTTATTTGTTTGTGTGTTTTTTGTTTGTTTATTTGTGTGTTTGTTTGTTTATTTGTGTGTGTGTGTGTGTGTTTGTGTTTGTTTGTGTGTGTGTGTGTTTGTTTGTGTGTTTTTTATGTTTCGTTTTTGTTTTGTTTTTGTGTTTTTTGTGTTTTTTGTTTGTTTATTTTATTTTTGTTTTTTTGTTTATTTGTTTGTGTGTTTTTTCTTTGTGTGTTTTTTGTTTGTTTATTTGTGTGTTTGTTTGTTTATTTGTGTGTGTGTGTGTGTGTGTTTGTGTTTGTTTGTGTGTGTGTGTTTGTTTGTGTGTGTTTTTTTTGTTTTATTTTTGTTTTATTTTTGTTTTTGTATGTGTTTGTTTGTTTATTTGTTTGTGTGTTTTTTGTTTGTTTGTTTGTGTGTTTGTGTGTGTGTTTGTGTTTGTTTGTGTGTGTGTGTGTGTGTTTGTTTGTGTGTGTATGTGTATGTGTATATGTGTGTGTGTGGGTGTGTGTGTATGTGTCTGTGTGTGTTTGTTTGTTTGTGTTTTTTTGTTTTATTTTTGTTTTACTTTTTTTTTATGTGTTTGTTTGTTTATTTGTTTGTGTGTTTTTTGTTTGTTTGTTTGTGTGTGTGTGTGTGTGTGTGGGTGTGTATATGTCTGTGTGTGTTTGTTTGTTTGTGTGTTTTTTTGTTTTATTTTTGTTTTTTTATGTGTTTGTTTGTTTATTTGTTTGTTTGTTTGTTTGTGTGTTTGTTTGTTTTTTGTCTGTGTGTATGTGTGTGTTTGTTTGTGTGTGTGTGTATATGTCTGTGTGTGTTTGTTTGTTTGTTTGTTTATTTGTTTGTGTGTTTTTTGTTTGTTTATTTGTTTGTGTGTTTGTTTGTTTGTATTTTTGTTTTATTGTTTGTCTGTTAGTTTGCTTTTTGTCTGTTTGTTTGTTTTTGTTTTTTTGTTTCATTGTTTGTTTCTTTGTTTCTTTATGTGTTTGTGTTTGTTTGTTCATTTGTTTGATTGTTCATATATTTGGTATAAGTAAAGTTTTTTAAATATTTGGTATAAATTATGTTTTTTAATAATTTGACTAAAATAAATTTTTAAATATTTTGGCATGCCATAAAACCGAAACTTTTCAGGTTGACATCGAGGGGACTTTGAATCATGGCAACGAAAGCGGAAAAATTAATTTTTCCGCAAAATTTAACGGAGTTGCAGATTTTTACAGCATTGTTGCTGGTGAGTGAATTTGATGGTTTACTGCCTTTATTAATACTTTAGCCGTTTCTTGTAACACCGGTGATGCATTATCCTAATGGCTTACCCCATATTATGTTGCACCAGTGACACAAATGAAAAACATCTTTTAATTGGTTAATTTTTTTGAGAAATTAAATCATGCAAGAGTTTCGCAAAACAACTTCAGCAACTTTCTTGTTGGTTTCTGACGAAGTGATGCAAACGAAAGAAAAAGTTAACAATTGTTTGCTCCAGCCTCGAAAAAGTCTTTCGGTTGCGTAGATGAAAAGTATTACTTAAGAAGCTTGGACGATTATTTATTATTTGTGTGACTGAGCATTACGTTGAAATTAATGATTTTAAAATGAACAAAGCCAAAGTTACTTGCAGAGTATCTAAAGGCTTATTTCTTGAACCTCTCTTCTTCAACGTGTTCACAAATGATACAAATGATACAAATGATACAAATGATACAACGTCCATTGATGAGGTTGAACCTTTATAGCTTAAGGGTGATGCGGCTTTCTATGTCAGTGATGTATCTTTTGAGGGGTTCCTTGAAAAACTTGCAAGCCTACCTTCAAACTAAGTGATTGGCAATATCTGAATAAACGAAATCTCAATATTGAAAAACAAAGCTTGTACCAGTGAAGCCTGCCACCCTAATTAGCGGTCTTTCCTCCTGATTAGATGGCCTGTACACAGTACCTATGTCTATACAACAATGATACGTTTTGATACGCACGCTAACCATATATTACTAAGCTAGCTATTGGTCAAGGTGCAATATACTCGATGTCTAGGTGTGCCCCTGTTTTGACTATCTTATTTGTATTGTATCCCCACATCGTGAATAATCTAATAATCTGAGGAGACGCTTTCAGAACCAACATTAACAAAGTCAATGTTGTTCTGAATAAAGTGTTGCGCTGTTTTGCAAGTTCCACAAGACGAACATTGTGTTGTATATTGTATTTGTATTGTATATTGTATTGTATTGTATTGTTATTGTATTGTATTGTGTTCCATTATATTGTATAAGCCTTTGAATGTTCTCAACTTTCATGATACCAATCAGTTTTATATTTTGCGTTTTCTTCATTCAGTAGTTTATGGAGCTAATTATCTTGTTTGCTGGACACCTGCAGCGTTTGTTCCGTCCCATAATTGTGGAACTAGAAACAACTTATTGTTGAAAAACTTTCTAGTTTCTTGTTAAAATCGAACACACAAACTTATCCTCGCGAATTTGTGTGTTTGATAGAAACAACTTGTTTAATGTGTCACCTATGTTCGGAACTTAAGCGTTATGCCGTTGTTTTTAACTGCATCATTTTAGTGAACAAACTTCCAGGTAACTTACTAGGGGCTCAGCCGGTCGTTACTTTAAAGCGTAACTTGAAAAAATATAAAATGAACGAATATTAATTGTATGGCGTCTGATAGATGTACTCTAGTCTCGGTATAATTATTGAGCTAAATTTTGATGTATTTAAAAAAACGATTTCAGTGGAGAGTCCTTCAAGGAAACTTTCCTGGGGGATGTGGCAGGAGGTGAAGTTGAAAAAGGAAGAAGTGAAGTTTGCCTTCAACGTCACGTGGTCTCCACATCGTCATGATTCTGCAGCTCTGCTTTTGCACGTCATGCAAACACACAACCCTCTCGATGCATCCATCGCCTTCTTAGTAAGGTTTTATTATAATTGTTGTTGATGTTGTTTGTTTGATTTTTGTTGTGTTGTTTAATTTTGTGTTGCTTTTCGTGTTAAACTTGCACATCATAAAAACAGTGACGTCACAATGTTTTCAGGTGTCAACTCCACAGAGAGTCGTTGAGATGAAAGGTACGCTGTCCCAAGGCTTGGCAGGAAGTTACAAGCTCGGAGGTTCAGCCAGCGTGGTGCCGGGGCGGAAGATAACATTCGACTCGGTGTTCATTTTCAGGAGCGACGATCAAGTGCTCATGTACGGCCTGTCCCACGACCTCAAGATGGATGACTGGGAGTCGCCAGTCAGGTGGGTCTCACAACATCTTTTTCTTGGCCGTAGTCACTTATCCAAACAAACTTGCTTGAAAGCTTAGCTGCTATTGACCGCATGCAATATATATTGAGACAATTTAGTTTTGTGCAGACTAGTGGCAACTTTGAACTGCGCGGCCGCTCGCACCACGTGCGCCGTCCTCGCCACCCTGCAGCACCACGAAGACATCGTAGTCGACGTCGATGCCAAAATCACCGGAACCGGCGGAGTCTCTAGGAGTGAAGTTAAACTGGTCGTCGAGGTTAGTACCTTTTTTGTATGGAATCTTTTTTATGGCATCATTTTTATGGTATCTTATTTATGGTATCTTATTTATGGTATCTTATTTATGGTATCTTATTTTGTTATGGTATCTTACCTATTTTATGGTATCTTACCTTTTTTATGGTATTTTACTTTTTTTTATGGTATCATATCTTTTTTCATGGTATCTTACTTTTTATGGTATCCTTTTTTATGGTATCTTATTTTTTTCATGGTATCCTTTTTATGGTATCTTATCTTTTTTTATGGTATCTTATTTCTTCTATGGTATCCTTTTTATGGTATCTTATTTTTTTTATAGTATCTTATATTTTTATGGTACCTTTTTTAATGGTATCTTATTGCTTAATTCTGACTGGCGGTGCGTCTATTATTATAGTATTTCGACTGTCACATTCGAGCTGAAACTAGATTCACTAAAATTTTGCAGTTTTTTCGGCATTTCTGGGTTTATTATTATGGTGCCCAATACGCCCCCACTAAGTCATGTCTCTCTGAGGCATGATTGAGGATTGGCAGCATATAAGCTCCAGAATTTCGAGTAGCCACTTTCTTTTGTCGCCGTCTCCTTCGTCTGCGTTTCTCACAAAGGCTCGGTAGTCCCGAGTATCGGGTTCAAATTCTTCAAATTGTGAGAGTTCTATGGCTTTATCCAGTGTTATATCTGGACGACAAACTCGGTCCCTGTTCGGGCGCCAGATGTCGGGGTTGAGTATATACGAAGGTTTATACAATAATTTATTGATATTAGGACAGAGTCTGCAGGTCAGTAGGAATACAAGTCGTCTGTAACCTTGTCTCGCTGATAATCAATATGCAAATACTGCACGGAAGCTGCTGGTCCAATCGATATCCAACTCCAAAGGAAAGGTCCTGGTCTTAAGGGAATGTCCACTTCGGAAGAGGGTCAATGTCACAAGAATGGGCCACTTTTGAAAGAAGATGCAACTCCTGAGGGATATCCAAGTCCTAAGGAAGATCCAAGTCCTAAGGATGAGCCAAGTCCTAAGGATGATCCAAGTCCAAAGGAAGATCCAAGCCCAAAGGAAGATCCAAGTCCAAAGGAAATGTGCTGGTCCCAGAAGAGTTGTTGGAAGGTGTTGATAGTTCGCTGTCCAGGAAGGAATTAATTAATTCTGATTGGCGGAGCGTTGTATATTATAGTATTTCGACTGTCACATTCGAGTTAAAACTAGATTCACTTGTCTTCATGCAGTTTTCTCAACTTTTCTGGGTTTATTATTATGGTGCCCAACAGTATCCTTTTTTTGGTATTATACTTTTTTTATGATATTTTACCTTTTTTATTGTATTGTACCATTTTTATGGTATCGTATTTTTTATGGTGTTTCCTTGATGCTGGGGTAAGCTTAGCAAATAAGATTTTAAGATAATACAGCCACGTTTAAATCCCAATGAAATAGCTTATAGCGAACTCGAACCGGTGCCAATGAGATTAGTTGATGCATTATTAATCTCCACTCGGCCACCGTCTGTGATTTGAGTTCATTTTAACTGTTTCTTGTAACACCGGTGATACATAAGTATGTTGGCTTACTCCATCTTGTGTAACATCAGTGATAAAAAACAAGTTAATACATTTTTACAGGCAAATATTTGCCTGTATAAATGTATCAAAACATTAGCTAACTTGTTTGGTATCACTGGTGTTACATAAGATGAAGTAAACCATTATACTTATGTAACACCGGTGTGACAAGAAACGGTTAAAGTTACATGAATGAAATTTCAGGATTGGTTGGAGGTGGTTTGCAGCGTGGATTTGGCTTCGTCGTCCGGATACCTTCACGGCAGGACCTCCGTCATCGACAGACGTCATCTGAGGTCGTTCAACGGTGACGTCAGAGTTGATCTGGCGAAGGAGGAAGTGATGACGTCACAGGCCGCCGCGTTTGCGTTGGACGGCCCGATGACGCACTTCCACAATGGATCCCTCAACTATGACCCACAGAACGGCGTCTTCTATACAAGGTCTGGTGGTTGTGGTTGTGGTGTTGGTTGTAGTTGTGGCCGTGGTTGTTGTTGTGGTCTTAGTTTTGGTTGTGGTTGTGGTGTTGGTTGTGGTAGTGGTGTTGGTTGTAGTTGTGGTTGTGATTGTGGTGTTGGTTGTGGTTGTAGTTATGGTTGTAGTTGTGATTGTAGTGTTGGTTGTGATTGTAGTGTTGGTTGTGGTGTTGGTTGTAGTTGTGATTGTAGTTGTGATTGTGGTTGTGGCTATGGTTGTGGTTGTGGTTGTGATTGTGGTTACGGTGGTTGCATTGAGTGTGTCAAGTAAGCGTTTTGGGTGTTGAAAGTATGATTAAAGTTCAAGACATTATGTGAATAAGTAAGAAAAAGTTACTTTTTTTGTGATGCGCGTTGCTAAAAATTTGCGTTTCTATTAAACATTCGCACAATGTAAGTAAAAATAGTAAAGCTTGCTTAAAAACTACTTTTTTTCTTCAGACAATTTCCTCAAACCTTACGAAATGTAAGCGTTTCTGTGCATACACGTGACGAAAACCTCACAATATTTCGCCCAATTTAGGCAAGAAAAAAGTAGAGCTTGCTAAATTCATACTTTTTTCAAATTATTTGCTCAAACTGTACTTTTTTCTTGCCAAAACTTCACAAAATTTAACCGTTTCTATACAAACAATTTACGAAATTATCACGGGTTTTCGGACAATTTTACCAAGAAAAAAGTAAAGCTTGCTTACTGAATTTTTCTTTTTTCTTTCAGCTTATTTCCTCAAGCTTTATCTTTTTTCACAAGACTTAACGAAAAAGAACTGTTTTTGTGCAGACAGGTAAGCTTTACCTAGCTCAATAATAACCATTTCACTTTAAAATATTTTAGAACAACACACTAGGAACATATATCATGTCAAAATTGTTTTGTGATTTCAACCATAAATTACGGCATTACAGAACGAAAGCCACTTCAAATTAATACAAGTTGCCTTTTGCAAGAGATAGTTTGTATTATTTTAAAATTATTATTTTAAAATTATTATTATTTTATTATTATTTTAAAATTATTTTAAAATTAATACAAGTTACCTTTTGCAAGAGATCGTTTGTATTATTTTAAAATGGCTTTGGTTTCAAAAAGCCCCGATTCACAGTGAAAATCACAAAACAATTCTAACACAATACAAACCTACCGCCTATGTTATTCCAAAATGTTTTAAGCAAAACAGCGCCTGTTATTTTGTCATGTTTATCTTGATTGTCTTGAAGAACTTAAACCTTTACCTATCTGGATTAAAAAGAACGCTGGGCAGTGGTCACAAAGCTCATCGCCAAGTAGAGTTGCCAACATTTGAAATATAGAAATGAATGTGTTCGAACGTGGCGTATGAATTTATTTTAGTTTTACTTAAAGATAGTGGTTAAATTTATGAAATAAATAATATAGTTACATTAACATATAACAATATTTTAACGATAAAGATATATTCAAAAACAAAATAATAATTTTAATTCATAAATCAAAAATTATCGAAGATGAAGACATAGCCGATTCATTCAAATACACTCTTGCGCTAATGATTATTGCCAATGGTTGGGGTATTAGGTGTAGTTGTGGTTGGTGTTGGTGTTGTGGTTGTCGTTGTTGGTGTTGGTGTTCTGGTTGTCGTTGTGGTTGTTGTTTTGGGTTTATAACCTTCCTTAAATTAGAGAATCAAAATCAATTAAAATGATTTTTTTCAGACAAGAACTTCGGTCGAGCGGCGTATCTGGCGACGTGATGGAATGGGTGGCGGCGCTGCAAGGCAAGCACGGATCGAGCCTCTGGAATGACCGGCACTACACTAAGGTAATCGGCAGCTGACTCAGGTGGCTCAGATGGTCCTGGTCAGGTGACCCAGGTGGTATTGGTCAGGTGGTTCAGGTGGTAATGGACAGGTGGTTGTCATACAGCATTTCTGTTTCTTTTGCAAAGGCTTTGAATGAACATAATTGGTGGAAGGGCGTTAACTCACCTCTATCTTCAAGACTAGATCTCAGGACAACCCAGATAAACACGGATTAGACCGACGAATAACGTCGAGGCATTCGTTGAAGTGTTGGTTGACCTTAAGATGTTGTTCAAGAAGCTTTACCATCTTCTGAAGATCATTTGCACACTCTTCAGGTTTAATCTACGACAATATTGTGCAAAAAAATGTAACGTTTCATACAAGCTTTTAAATTGAAGATTCCAGTTGCCTAGGCCTTCACCTTTGACAATTGTTCCAAGAAAGTCCATCATTTCCATATACTGAAACCACAGATCTGAAGGTTTTTCAAGAAATCTTCTTTTCACAATGACATTGCACATTGTTTTTGTCAAAACTTGATTTTCCTCTGTGGCGCCAATAACTGTTTTCTGATAAAATTTGAACATAAATCAACCAAGACTTTTGTAGCATTAAGAGTGGCAGTGGCGTTGCATTTTCAATTTCCATGGAAAGACATTTTCACCTCGAATTGTCACTTGAGTTCTCTGCGGACTTTTGAGCCCAAATCCTCTTATCTACATATCAACCAATTTGCTTTTGGTTTCCCCCATTTTAAGCCTAAATCCCCTCGTCTACATATCAACCAATTTGCTTTTGGTTTCCCCCATTTTAAGCCTAAATCCTCTCGTCTACATAGCAACCAATTTGCTTTTGGTTTCCCCCATTTTAAGCCTAAATCTCCTCGTCTACATAGCAACCAATTTGCTTTTGGTTTCCCCCATTTTAAGCCTAAATCTCCTCGTCTACATAGCAACAAATTTGCTTTTGGTTTCCCCCATTTTAAGCCTAAATCCCCTCGTCTACATAGCAACCAACGGAATGATTTTAACCTCCTCCAGGCCACTTTGTCGCTTCCTTCTGGAATGTACTTCACCACCAGCGCCGACGTCCTCAGCCTTTTCAACGAATCGGACGTCGTGGCTTCGTCGTCACTTGCTGCCGACGTCGGACCCAACTCCAGCTACATCCTCGCCTCCTCCGTCCACATCCTCAACCTAGACAACATCCAACCCTTGGTCTTGCAACAGCATTGGTAAGATTCTGAATATGCAACAGCACAAGTGAGGTAGACTCTATGGTGTTTGAATGTGGGTTACTTCATTTGTGCTATTGTTGATTCATACGTTCTTTTCTAGAAGTTTCCAATGCTCAAAAAATAAGTGAAACAGTTTCTATATTTTTATTATTACAGCAACTAGCAAACATTTTATGTAAATTTTCACATCACTATAACCGTGAACAATGTCGTTTATTCATTTTTATTTGTTATATATTGCAAGAAGGTTAAAGTCAAATTTTAAGTTTTTTTTATTTATTCATTCCTTTTTATACATATTGCACGAATGTTGAATGTTAAAATTATCCCTAAAATTCTGAATATTTCGAATTTGCTAACAATGTGAACTATATTTATCTCGAAAAGCATCATTGGGTTTAACCATTTAACGCCTGAATTGTTATTACCCTACAATACAATGGAACTTGCATTTAAAATAACCCTACAACTGTCACTGTTTTGTCCCCACAGGCGTTAAAGGGTTAAGGTGATTTTTAAGATTGTTCTGTGCATCGACATTAATTTTTTTAAAGTTCATTAAAATATATTTAAAACTTTTAGATTAATAATCTGGTTTGTTTGTTATAGAATCATTTTTTATAACTCATTGAAGTTGTTGACAATGAGAATGACAATGATAATAACAATGACAATGATAATAATAATGACAATGATAATAATAATGACAATGATAATAACAATGACAATGACAATGATAATGACAATGCCAATGCTATAATAATGACAATGATAACAACGTTAACATCAAATCATTTCAGGCTCAACATCACCAGCGATGAATGGAGTTCTTTGGATTTCTCAGGGAGGATAAAATCGCCCTCCACTGGTGAGGTCAGATTCCACTTGAAGGGAGGGCAACAATTCGTTCACGACGACGACGACGAAAAACTTCCATCGCTGAAGAGAACAATCGAGGTGACGAACTTTTCAAGTTTTTTTTCAAGTTTTTTGGTTTTTATTTTGGTCAAAAATCTATTTTACTTCATTTTTTCTTAATTGTTTATTTTATTTATTTGTATTTAATTTATTTAGATTAGGGAACTCGGATATTTATTACTGTTGTGTAATCAATTGTATCATTGAGTTGTTCTTGATTTTGAGTAGTGGCTGTTTTATTAATTATAGTGCTTGCTTTATTTATAAGAATTCCGAAATATTTTGAATAAATCATTTCTGTTTTGGAATAAATAAGAAATGATTTTGTTGTCTTCATATATTTCAGTAATGAGGGAAAATATTATATTTTGGTCGTTTTAGCAATTTAGGAACTTGGGTTTACATACCCAACACTACACATGTGCTTACATACCCGCATATGCGGGCAGACCTGACTCCAAATGCTCTCTGGCCAGACCTGGTGTGGGCAGCAGGGCTGGTTGTCCAATGGTCGGACCTGCTGAGGTGGGTGTTAGATCGTCCGATGTGAGAGCTCCATCCTCTATGTCAAGGAAGAAGTGGGTCGACAACAACAAAATTGATTTAACAATAATTGTGTATTTAGATGTTCTAAAGGTAAAACTTTACGACAGCTAATCTTTCTTACACCAATGGCATATTGAACCAATGAACTTTCTTTTGAAAGTTCTAGAAAAACTACAAAACCTCACCTAACCCAACCTACCCTACCCGTATGTACAGAGTGTAAATATATAAATAAGAGGACCTTTAAAAAAGCTCCCAAAAGAAATTGTAAAAATTATTAAAGTAAAAAAGGTGTTTTAAAAAAAGAGTAGCTTTCGTAATGTTTACCCGTTATAAAGACTATGTGCACGGGGGGGTGGGGGTGGGGGGTGCCTACTGTTTAAAATCTAGTGGAACATTCTTCATTTCCATGGAAAACAATTTTTTCTTATGCACATATTTCATGATTAACAATTTAAAATTTATTTGAAGCTTAACAACAAAAATTATTTTTTGTGACCTATCTTGCGTTTGTCATTCGAAGGCTCAAGTGCTGACCGACACCAACCCCGACCTCGCCCACCTCAGAACCTCCTTCCTGCAGAGCACCAGCGCCGCCTCCTTCGACGGACGGGCCTGGGCGGGTCCCTGGTCCGTGGCAGTCTCCTGCTTCGAGATGGCCTCCGAGACGTCCCTGAAGGACCTCGTCAGGGTCACGGTTGTGGATCCTTCCACGCAATGGCAGAGAGCTCAAGTCGAGCTGAAGGCGGACTACGTCGGAAGGTTTCCTTCCAACTTTCAGGTGACCATCCTCAGGTTAAGTTTTTTTAAAGTTTTATTTACTAAGTTTTATTAACTAAAGTTTTATTAATTAAAGTTTTATTAACTTGAGTTTTATTAACTAAGTTTTATTTACTAAGTCTTATTAACTAAGTTTTATTAACTAAAGTTTTATTAACTAAAGTTTTATTAACTAAAGTTTTATTAACTAAAGTTTTATTAACTAAAGTTTTATTAACTA
This sequence comes from Archaeomysis grebnitzkii, assembly GCA_031471125.1. Classification (NCBI taxonomy): domain Eukaryota; kingdom Metazoa; phylum Arthropoda; class Malacostraca; order Mysida; family Mysidae; genus Archaeomysis; species Archaeomysis grebnitzkii. Next base: position 1,257 of record JARUHE010305451.1, on the reverse strand, counting down.
AGTTTTATTTACTAAGTTTTATTTACTAAGTTTTATTTACTAAGTTTTATTTACTAAGTTTTATTTACTAAGTCTTATTTACTAAGTCTTATTAACTAAGTTTTATTTACTAAGTCTTATTAACTAAGTTTTATTAACTAAGTTTTATTTACTAAGTTTTATTAACTAAGTCTTATTAACTAAGTTTTATTTACTAAGTCTTATTAACTAAGTCTAATTAACTAAGTTTTATTTACTAAGTTTTATTAACTAAGATTTATTAACTAAAGTTTTATTTAGAGTTCAGGGGAGTTTGGATTGGTCGTTCAGCACACCGAGGTTGCCAACTCACGAATTATTTTTCAACTTTCACCTGGAACAAAAATTTTTGGATTCAATGTTTTGTCTCCTTTGAAACACTTTCCCGGAGGCCAAGTCTTTTTTTCGGTGAGGATTCTTTGACTTTGAAACAATTGTAATCTTTTGGAACAATTCATAAGAACTTTGAAACAATTTTAATCATTTTGAAACAATTTTAATCATTTTGAAACAATTTTAATCATTTTGAAACAATTCATAAAAACTTTGAATCATTTTGAAACAATTCATAAAACTTTGAAACAATTTTAATCTTTTTGGAACAATTCATAAAAACTTTGAATCATTTTGAAACAATTCATAAGAACTTTGAAAAATTTTGGAACAATCCATAAGAACTTTCAAACATTTTGAAACAATTCATAAGAACTTTGAAACATTATGGAACAATTCATAAAAACATTGAAACATTTTGGAACAGCAATCTGCCAACAACTTGAACAGTTACTTGACGTGGAGGGATTTGAAGGTGATCTTGAACTCTGATTGGTCCTTCAATCTCGACAGTTTGAACGTCGCCTTCAACTATCGATGGCCGGACAGTACCTTACACAACCTAGACTCAGACCTCACCCTGCAATACGTCGACGTGCGTTCAGTGTCTTTTACTTGAATGCGTTCAGCGTCTTTTACTTGAATGCGTTCAGCGTCTTTTACTTGAATGCGTTCAGTGTCGCTTTTACTTGCATGCGTTCAGTGTCTCTTTTACTTGAATGCGTTCAGTGTCTCTTTTACTTGCATGTGTTCAGTGTCTTTTACTTGCATGCGTTCAGTGTCTCTTTTACTTGCATGTGTTTGTTCAGTGTCTCTTTTACTTGCATGCGTTCAGTGTCTCTTTTACTTGCATGCGTTCAGTGTCTCTTTTACTTGCATGCGTTCAGTGTCTCTTTTACTTGCATG
>JARUHE010305440.1:0-12472 GCA_031471125.1 Archaeomysis grebnitzkii | reverse complement strand
TTCTTGACTGTTGCAGAGAATCCAGATCTAATATAAACAGCAAGGCCATTAACACGTGGTCTTGCGTTACGTAGGAGTATTGTAGGCTTGTTAAAGCCAGGTAAAAGCAATTCTGATACATGCCTTCTGTTAGAAACCAGAGCAATCTGTAATCGTTTATGTAACCATAAATGAATTGGATATAATAGATACTCTCCCACAAAGTATACATTATAAAGAACGGATGACAGTGGACCGCTGTTCTATGATTGATAGAATTGAAAATTCTGTAGAGTTTATTGAAACATTCAGCACTAGAACTTCAAAGTTAACAAGATATCATTATATTAGGAAATCCCAAGCAGAATATTTAAAAAATCTAAAGGATAATTTAAACTTGCAGGAAGGCTGCTTGGTGGGAGACCATGCAAAGAATTATTCCTTCATTGTCCAGGATGCAGCACAAGGTTTTCATTGGAAAAACTCTCAATGCAAAATACACCAATTTTTGTTTTACTGGAAGCAATCAAATAATATCCACCATCAAAGTTATTGCTTTGTTTCTGACGCATTGAGACACAATATAGTAATAGTGCACTCTTTTCTACAGTAATTAATACCAGCAATTTGTTCTGATCACCCAAATCTGAAAGGAAAGTCACCATTTTATAGATGGTTGTGCTGCACAGTATAAAAAACAATTATAATTTTATATATCTGTGCCATCATCAAGCTGATTTAGGAGATGATGCGGAACGAATTTTCTTGCAACATTACAAGCAAAACACTTGTAATGGTGTTGGAAGAATAGTAAGGAGAGCTACGGCCAAAGCTAGTCTTCAAAGACATTAACAAAACAAATTCTCACAGCTAAATATAGGTTTAACTACTGCTCAAATATAATGCAATCTACAATAAAGTTTATTCTTGTTTCATCACAAAAGGTAGACGAAGTGAAAAATATCATAGATCTGTGCTAATATCAATAAACAGCCTAATGATATGTCCAATTTCTCAAGCCTTAAAAAGGTGAGTTAAGATATTTAAGAACTACCAATAAGAAACATTTAAAAAATGAAGTGGCTATACAAGAAAACACATGCATTGAAATTAAAGTTGGATGTTTCGTTGGATGTATTTATGATGAAAAATTATGGTTTAGACTAGTCAAAAGTTACGATGAAGAATATTGTGATTATAAAGTTACATTTTTTTACCTTTCTGGAATTGCAAAATCTTATACATTTCCATCAAAAAAAAATATTGCCCAGTGCCAATTGAGAATATTATTGGTTTGTTGGAGGAATTCACTATATTTTTCGAGATGTTATGAAAAACATTGCAAAGGGGCACATCTAATAGTGTTATTTCATATTAAATATTAGTTATATTTTGATTTGTATGTATTTAGCTACATATAATGGTAGGAATAGAATATAGGTAGCCTATATGTATGAAAGGTGTTATAGATGAATAATTAAAATATGTATAATTTATATTTCAATGAAACAATGTTCTTTCTACTATGGCTAATGTATTTTGTCTACTTCAATTTAATTTGTTTAACATACATGTAAGCTATATAAATGTAACCTCTATAAGTGTCTTACTCCTAATCTATCATTAAGGCATATTTATTGAACCATTTCGTAAATAATGAAAAAGAAAAAAATTGGATATACAAAATATGAGTTTCAACCTATTTAAATGTAAATATACAAACATTTTATGACATAAATTGACTGAACTTATTATTATTATTAATTGCTATAGCATTAGTTAAAATTTAAAAAATAGAAAAACCGTTTTTTTTAATAATTTGTTTACCTCATTTGAAGAAAAATACACAAAATTTTTATGGAATTTTTCAATGTAAAGATGGTGGGAAAATATTAGTCAAACTTTTTTTGGGAAATCTCCTAGCCAAAGTGTCAAATTTTATCTAAGATTTTATTTTGATCATATTTCTTTTTAGTTCTACATTAAAAACAATAATATTTGTAGAATCCTCATGCTTTTTATAATTAATTTGGTATAATTTTACCTATGTACAATAAATAGTAAAAGAGTTACAGCCTTCGGTCAAATGAGGAGTCAACGCTTGATCCAATAATGCCTTGCCCGTAATTTTCGAACCACTGGTCAAGATTTTAAAAAATTGGGAATGCTATTTTGTTTAGCAAAAGTAACATATGTGCCAATTTCCAGGAAAATTGAAGAGGTGAGGATATTATTTGTCATTTCTTTGGGTTATCTGGCCTGCAATTGCCCAGTAGAACTATTTTTGGAACCAAGTGATAGTTGAACGATTTGTTTGTACCAAGTAAATGACTAAGCATCAACATAATATACTTTACTTTAATCCTCAAAAGCTGTCATTGTAGTTTATTTTTCTAATGACAGTAAACATTTTGATCAAATAGAACAAGGTTCAAGTAATATTTAATTTAGCTTTACAGTATTTGTTGAACAGTTATAATAGTATTGAAACGAATACCGAATAACTTATGCATCCATGCATTTACCAACATAAATATAATATAAATATCAATACAAATATAAATATAAAATCTCAGATCAATTTAACTTTTCATTTCCGTACAAATAATTCTTTTTTTACATTTCTGAGTAAATAATTATTTTATTCTCAGGCCTACCATGAACTAGAAGAACAAAAATAAATTTATTAATGGTGTATCCAATTTTTAAAATTAATATTACACTGTTAGGACTATTATGGTTTGTGAGTCGGAGGGCAGTTAGAAAATTGAGATATGTATTTTCATGTTGTGTTTACAAAATATTATTTTTAATCAAACAAGAGCTCAAATTATTCAAAAAAACATGATGGACATTTCAATTGAGTAGCTATTGTTTTTTTTAATACCTAAGGATACAATTATGGTTTGATAAATTAAGATAACCTGTCGATGCGTCAATAGTTCTAAGAACTATTTGTGCACTAAAATGTTTCGCCAACCGCAAAAAAGTAAATGACCAGGTTCAGTGCAGCGTCTTGGATGGTTACAAGGGCAAAGCTTATGCGAGGCATCACAACAGCATCACGGCTCTCAAAGAGAGACAAGAAGGCAGATATCATGTTTACCGTCTCCAAACTTGCCGAACATTTGTTAGCCACCATTATGGTGGAAGGCGGTCATACTAAATATTTGTATTTTTTTTTGGTTAACAGACTGTCAAAACTTCAAAGTTGTATCCATTTTAACCCTTGCACTATTAAAGCTTAAACGTAAAACGTAAAAAATGCAAAATACATACAGCCAGAGCCGAAAGTTAGCTCTCCTTTATTTTACTTCATTAGGTAGAAAATGTTCACAATCACATATATTCATAAAACAAACATTCCTCAAAAATATCCTCATTTCGAATACCCTAAATTTGGAGGTAAGTTAAAATTTTTACTTTGAAAATCAACTTACAGTACATCAGGTCATACTTGTCATTACCTAAATTGTTAATTTTTTCAAAAAGTTGTACAAAATATATATACTATACCATATTTTGCTCACAATTAAATTCCCAAGAGCTCTTAATAAAATTGATATTTCAAAATCGTTATTAGTTATTTTTCGAGAAACCCAAAAAACTGATTTGTTAGTTAATAATTGGTCAGGTCAACCATTATATTTGTTAATCTTATATAGAACAAACATTGCGCGGACCAATGAGGTATAATAAAGAAATTTACCAAGGAATAAGTTTCTTGTATAAGCAATAAACAACTGAAGTAGATGAGCTTGGGTGACCGCTATCGTGCATTCTCTGTGGTCTGCAGATAAAATTAATTTATTTTTAAACATTTTTGTTATTGTTAAATAGTTTTGCAATTATTATGAAACTAATTTTCTTATTAATTATTAATTATTATTAATTAATTTATTATTAAACATTTGTTTGTTTAAATTAGTTTTGTAGTTATTATGAAACTAATGTTCTTATTAATTACTAATTATTAATTTATTATTAAAAATTTTCTTTATTTATAAAAATAGTTTTGCAATTATTATTAAACTAATGCTTTTATTAATTATTAATTATTAATTATTATTAATTAATTTATTATTGAGCATTTTTTTTAAACTAGTTTTGTAATTATTGTGAAACTAATGTTCTTATTAATTATTAATTACTATTAGTTAATTTATTATTAAACATTTATTTTTTTTATTAGTTTTTGCGATTATTATGAAACTAATATTCTTATAAATGAAGAATTGCTTTCAAACTTTTATTTTTCATCTTGTATTAAAAGAGTATAATTAATGGAATAATTGGTCATATTTTGTATACATATTTAATTTAAAATACACACGTAATTCAATGGTTTGGTCATTATGACATAAAATTTCCGTACATAAATAAGTATATAGCTATATGAGTTTTGATGTGAATCAAGGTGGATATTCATTCTATAAAAACATTGAAAAATTGAAGTTCTAAGCAAATTATACTTATTGAATTTTAACTGAGGACGAGATCTATGGGCATAGTTTGCTTAGTATCCAGGTCTTAAACACAATTAAAAATAATAATTTTAATTGGTGTGTAGTATATTTCTTTATTATCAAGATAAAATGTATATAACATCATACCGTAGTATTACAATACCAAACAAGTTCATGTTGTTTATTAATAAAAACTCTTATTGAATGCACACATTTAGTCACAAGTATTATTACTATCTCCTGAGATCAGGTTAAACCGAGATTGAGGTTCAGCATCAGTCTTCGATTCATATTTAGTTCTGATTCCTCTTACATAAACCAAAATGCATTTCGAAATACCAAATAAGATTATGGTTTTAACGAAATTAATAACGTAAGACTATGTTTGATTAATTTTCTTAGCTATAAGTTGTGCTAGAGTTAGTGGTAGTTGACCCTATCGGCTCATGTCAATAACTATTTAAAATATCAAGAATGTGAATGTAAAAAAATTGATTTTTCAATGTTTCTGCACTGTAAAACATCATAAGTATACTATACTTATTTTTAGAAATATATCTCGATCATAGCCTAGATGCGATCATGAATTCTTTTCATAACATCTTTCACATTTCCCTCAATATTGTCCAAAGTTATCTGGGATTTTGGTTACTCTTGGCGATGAACAAAATTTTGTTACCAAAAACGGTTTAGGAAAATTCTATAGCTTGAAAATTGTTTTTCCCAGTTTAGTACTTTGAAGGGATAACAGAGAAAAGTATGTTCGACTGGTCGCCAAAACAGAGCGTAAATCTAACGCTATTTTCGTGATAATAAGTGCCTCACATTCTAAAGGAAACCTTCATAAATCAGTAACCACTCATTTACGCACTAATTAATGGCGGATAAAAGTTTCTTAGAATATCAAAACATATATAAAATAATTAAAATAATGAAATATTCAACGAGTGAGGTTCTGAAAAATGCCTCCTTTTCCCGATTTACGCCCAAAATTAGATTTATTTTCATACTCTGCGCTGCTGGATAATTCAGTAGTTGTCGTACAATTCAGCCTAGGGAAACTTAAAACTTACTGGCAAATGTTCTAAAATGTCACTCCGCATAGTGCCAAAGACAAGGTTTGGACAAGTTGATAAATACCGGCAACCTCACACAGGAATTTATTTTCAAGATTACTTGTAAAATAGTTGCAAAGTGTTTTTGGTCACCAAATACCATTTGAGGAGCAAAGTCAGGTTAGGTTTTGATTGGTGTATCACGATAATGTCAAACTTTCCTTAGGTTTCGCACAGCATGCGACGCGATAATGTCAGTCTTTATCAACTTTCACCCAAGGTTTTTGTGCCCAAAATTGTGTTTGTCCCTTTTAACACAAACATTAGGAAAAAGTGTTTTTTTTCTGCAATAAAAATTAGAAACGATACAAAAGGAACGTTCACTTTAAAATAGAAAAATTATTTTTGGTACCCTGCAATCTGTATGGTGCAAAAACACCAAATACTAGCACAAAGTGGCCTTTTAATAAAATACAAATTTGAAAACGCTCAAAGCCGATTAAAAACTAAGAATTGGAAAAAAAGAATTGGTGAAAGTTGAGAAGTACCGGCATGTCGCGTCGCACGCTGTAATAAAATTGCAGCATTTAAGGAAAGTTTAGCATTGTCCAGCAATTTACCAAACAAAACCAAACCTAACTTTGCTCCTCAATGGTTTTCGGTGGCCAAAGCACCTATTAGAACCAATTAAAACCAGTACGGTTGATATGCTTGTCAATTGTAAACATCAATTGAAAAGCCAATGATAAGCTTAAATTAAAGGTTATAACTACTTTTGTATTGCTTTGTTTTTTATAAATGTTGTCAAGGATGATCATATTCACTTCACATTTCACTACTTTCTAGCTATTTGCCAAGTTGTTTTGAAAATAAATGCCTGTGTAAAAATGTCGGTTGTTCTCAACTTTGTCACCCTGGTAATGGGGTGGCTAAGGTACTGATTTTCAGCATAAATTAGTCAATGGACAAAATTTCCTTAACTTGATGTATGTTTTTCATTAATAAGAAAATTTCTTAATTCAAGGATGTTTTGTCAATTCGTAGCCTATAGGCTATAACCTTTTAAGAAATTATGGCGAAAAGGTTTTTAAATAAATATTATAAAATGTACTTACATTAATTTCCCTGACAATCAACGTTATTTCAACAATACTAATTGTACACTTTAATTTAAAGTTTTGCCAAGTGATATAGACCTATTTCAAGTCTTCACTCAGCGTTTTTAAAGAGATAAGAGAGTAGGCTGCCAAATGTGGCATCTGAAAATGATGAAATGCAACTCATAATGTACTATAAAAACAAAAACACATCTTCATTAATTATGCGAAATTCCCCTTACAAAGAAGACAAGTTAACATACATTTGAATTGGTATGCTAAATTGGTAACACTAAGTTTTTTTTCAAAGACAAAAAAATTTGAAAAATTATTTGTAAATTTATAACATATGACAATACTATATCAATTTCGTAATCTATCGTATGAAGTCGGTACAAAGTTGTCTGCCAATCGAGTCAACAATGTCTATAGCAAAGACAAAAATTGAAAATGTTTTTGTTTAAGTTCACTTATAGTAAGAAAATTTAGACTTCGATCGAGGTAATGACTGTACTCACTCATTTATATTAATTATATATGTATTGAGTATTTATCAGCATTTAATTAACATTTATGTTTGAAACTTTATTCCTATTGCTTTTGACTTTACATTTGGCCTATTAGAACAAGCAAAAGAAGCACAGCATGCCATTTTAATAAATATAAATGAAGAAAGTTATATTTCAACCATTATAAAAACATTGCGAGCTCTGAAAATGTGGTTGCACGAAAACAATAAGCGCCTCTGGTGGTATTTTCATGTAAACCTATTGAACATAGTGCCCGTTACAATCCATTGTTATATAGATCAGTGACCTTAAGCAGTCTTTCAAAATATGTTCGTAAGCGTATAAATCAATAAAAAGAAAATGTTTTGTAAAGTAATATATTCAATATTGTAAATCAAACGTTTAAACGTGATTATATATAAGTTCTAACAAAAAATAACATTTAAAATATAAGTATTAAATGATTTAATAAATGAAAAATTATTCCTAAGAAGGAAAAAACACATTGGAATTACACAGATAAATATAGGATATTAAAGTAGCTGGCACCATTTTGTTGGAGGTCTCTGGCAACTTTATATACAAATTATTCTTTGAAAATTCTTTAATTGAGCAACTATACGTCTTTAATCTATGTTATCACTCAGACTCATCTGAAGTTTCCATTAACCAGTATAACACCGACTCGAAATCCATATAACACAATACATTCTCGACCCATCTTTTCTTTCTTGTCGTACTCATCTGTGTATTTTAATATAGAGATCAATGGATAGAACCTTTGAAAGCGGTGATAAGCACTGCTTGATTATTTATTCTAGGAGATAGATACCGAAAAGATAATAATATATAAGAAAGGTTCATGGAACAAGCAAAGAAAAAATGTAATAAAATATTATAATTTCAGCATTGTTTAAAATGAAATTACAATTAAATTATATATAATATACGGATCAGAAATCAATAAATATAATCTGTTTAGAATTAAAACATATTGCATTGTTTTGCTTAATTAATGTTCATTTTATTTGAAATCAAAATAAATCCAGCTATGTATACATATAAGTAATATTATTATTTATTTTATAAAAAAGAAAAACTTTTAATTATGTCCCCATTATAAAGCAGTCCTATATACAAAAATGTTATCCAATGCTAATATTGTTTTTAATACATAATGAAAATAAAAATTTTGAAAACTATTTTTTATTAATAAGGACATTAGTTTCATAATATTTACCAAAGTATTGTTATTTAAATAAAACCATTATTTAATAATAAATTAAATATATTCGTAAAACACAGGGAATACATGCTGCATGATAGCCGTTCTCGCGCATCTACCTCAGTTTATATTATTTGTACAAAAAGCTTGTTCTTTGCTCAAATGTATTGTATTATATGGCATATGGAAAGATTAAAAATTGTTAAATGTATTGTATTGTATGGTATATGACAAGATTAAAAACTGTTTGCCTGTGTAAATTGATTGAAAACATAAACTAAGTTGATGTATATCACTGGTGTTATATAAGATGGAAAAGGCAATTAAACTTATGTACCACCGGTGTTACAAGAAACACTTAAAGTTTTAAGAAAACTAATAACGATTTTGAAATATTGTGTTCAATGAGAACTCTTGTAAATTTGATTATAAGCAGAATGCGGTATAATATATGTAGTGATTGTAAATTTGAAACAAAGTTACAGTAGTTTATGTATTGACAAGTATGGCATAATTTAAGTTGATTTTCAAAATAAAAATTTGACTTCACCCCAAATATGTGATAGTCGAAATGAGGATAAATTTGGGAACATTTCTTTGTATGAAAGTATAAGCGATTGTGAACACGTTCTACCTAGTGGCATACGATCAACTTTTGGCTCTGGCTGCCGGACTATACACGTTTCCATACTATATACTGTAATAACAATGCAACATACAGCTATAGCCTTGTCATGCCACTTGGCATTACTCAAACCGCAATTTACGTAGTTCATGATTCAATGTTGGTTTAATTTTTGTTAGAAATTCATACAGACATGGTTGGAGCTAGTGGTCATCTAAAAGAGTTATCTTATTTTTGGAAAAACTCGCATAACTATTGCGCAGGCGAAACATTGGTAGAAGGCTTAAAAGAAGACTCGTGTGACTTAAAAATTTTTATTGTCACATAAGTCTTCTTTCAAACCTCCTACCAATGTTGCGCCTGCACAGTTTCGGAATGTTTGCCTTCCCCAGTTGCGCCACACCTAAATTGCCTTTCTCTAACAAAGCTATTATTTAAGCTCCTTCCAACTATCTCATAAATAAGATATATTTTAGTCCTCTAGCTATACTTGTTCCACGAACCCAACTTCCCTAATGCTGACCTACAGTGCCATCTCACAATGTTACCTTGTACTCGTACTTTTTCCTTTAATCCTAAATATTTCTCCTCTACTTTTCACACTTAGTAATTTTCAACTAAAACCTTTTATAAAATACTAAACAAAAATATAATTTTAAATATACAATCGCGAGAAATGCTACCCCAGCGACACTCCCCCATTTCGACAACATCCACGATGAATCTAAATAACTATATTTGCTTCTTCCAGGATCATATTTATTACTCTCTAATTCACACCTAACCTATTTCCAAACCTACTCTGTTTGTTCAATTGCCCTTCTCTAATAAATGTATCTTTATGTAATAATGTAGGATGATCTCCATCTTATACTCGACATCTTTTTCTATGCAAACAATTTCTAGATCTATGCCCTGATCTAAGACAACTAAAACATAACCCGAAGCTAGCAAATAATTTCAATTTTTCTTCACGAGGTATTTCATTGATCACACTGCATTCGTCTAGAATATGACTCTTATTGCAATGCCAACATTCTAATTTATTTCTATTACCGCTTCCCTGATTATAAGTAACACTATGATTCGTATATTTATTTTCGTTTGTTTGGAAGTTGTTTTCCTCTTCCTTAACGAAACAACGCTTTGCGGTAGTTTGTTTTATCTTAACATTTTTTCTCTCAAACACTACCTTGCCAAAGGCCGGATTCATTGCAATACACGCTTCTTCCTCCACAAAATTAACTGTCATCAAAAATAACCTCTTTATCCTCCTTAAAATTAATTCTATCAGCTATTCTATGCCACCTAACTTGCAGTGAATAAGGCAACTTTTGTACCAAGTGAAACATAGTCTTAGAATTTTCTAATATGGACATCCCTTTCTTAATCCGGACATAGCACTCTGGCAATTCGCTAGAGCAATACTAAATTTGTCTAACTCCTCAGATTTATTTTATCAAGCACTGGCCAGTTTAATATAATATCAACATATGAATTCGCTACGTGTTCTTGATTACCATACCTCTTGTGTAATTCTGACCTAGCTCGTATCCTTTCTTTGCATCTAAATGAAGTTTAGTTTTAGCTATATTGTGAGGTTGGCCTTCAGTATACTGACTCAAATAATTAGTTTTTTTTATAACTATCCAGTTTAGATTCAATTACGCTATCAAATCCCCTGCTAAATTCATAATACTCTGAATAATTTCCACTAATTTTTTTAACCCTTGTTTTGGCATTAACAATTTTAAACTGTTGGCCAGAATAAATTCAATTATATCTTTTTCTCTACTGTACTTTGAATTCTTGCCCTCTATATTCTAACTAAATATTCTTCTCTAGGAAAGACAATTGGGTATTTAGTATCTTCTACCTCGTTTTTAGTTACTGGGAAGCTAAAATCTCTAACGGGTCGATCAAAATCAAAGTCTTGGGTTTTAATATCAATTCTAGGTTCGATTCTGTTAATTTTTGGTCTTACCCCTAAATATTCAGTTATATTTACTAGGTCTTTGATACCAAATATGTCTTGTCTAGCTAGACTTGAATGCTCATTGCTCTGACTAACCTTAGTAGCTCCTAGCTCCTCTTCTTCATATTGCCTATATACACTGAATTCAGGCTCAGCCTCTGCTAACTCTGCTTCATACTGTAGCCTTTGCTTTTCTTGCCTAATTCGCAATGCACTCTGATCAAACATTAATGCTATCTCAACTCTATTTTTCTCTTGCTAAGTTTGTGTTCCTCTTGCCTAGCTCTATGTTGCTATTTATCCTGCCTAAGTTTTTGTTCCTCTAGCCTTACTAACTCTATCTCTTTCATTTTGGTCATTCTAGTTTCAATAGACTTTCTCTTAGCTTCAGCAACTAACCTATGACAAACAGTTGAGCTCATATCGGATCCTTCCGAGGTCATTGACCAAGGAGCGCAACTACCTTGTTGCGAAGTCAGCAATAGTGGCAGCACCTACAAATTGACTATCACTAGTCTCTAACATCTGATGGAAAACTTCATCTAAGGTTTTTCCTTCCTCTGCTACGCTATCAACGAATCTATTATATAGTTTTACTTTTATACCTGTAGTTTGCAAGCCTCTAGCTCTTAAATACTCTTTCAGTTTTACAATAGTAAGTTTATCCATTATGCCAGATTATCCCCGAAATGCACTAAATCAATTTCGATATCTTCCACAATACTACAATTATTTTCCTGCTCTAACTCACAAAAAACTGTAACCACAACTATACATTAATATATTTAACAGGTTTCGAAAGTCACATAAAACAAACCATTATCAATGTTACAATAATTAACTCACAACTCTTCGACTAAGGCATTTCTCCAGCATTGACATGTGGAGTGACAAAATCCTCTGCGGTGTTCACTCGGCAAGAAGCTCTCCAGCGTCCACTCGGCAAGAAGCTCTTCAGCGTCCACTCGGCAAGAAGCTCTCCAGCGTCCACTCGGCAAGAAGATCTCCAGCGTCCACTCGGCAAGAAGCTCTTCAGTGTCCACTAGGCAAGAAGCTCTCCAGCGTCCACTCGGCATTAAGCTTTCCAGCGTCCACTCGGCAAGAAGCTTTTCAGTGTCTACTCGGCAAATAGCTCTCCAGCGTCCACTCGGCAAGAAGCTCTTCAGCGTCCACTCGGCAAGAAGCTCTCCAGCGTCCATTCGGCAAGAAGATCTCTAGCGTCCACTCGGCAAGAAGCTCTTCAGTGTCCACTCGGCAAGAAGCTCTCCAGCGTCCACTCGGTAATAAGCTTTCCAGCGTCCACTTGGCAATAAGCTCTTCAGCGTCCACTCGGCAAATAGCTCTACAGCGTCCACTCGGTAAGAAGCTCTCCAGCGTCCACTCGGCAAGAAGCTATCCATCGTCCACTCGGCAAGAAGCTCTTCAGCGTCCACTCAGCAAGAAGCTCTCCAGCGTCCACTCGGCAAGAAGCTCTTCAGCGTCCACTCGGCAAATAGCTATCAAGCGTCCACTCGGCAAGAAGTTCTTCAGCGTCCACTCGG
>JARUHE010305429.1:0-12472 GCA_031471125.1 Archaeomysis grebnitzkii | reverse complement strand
TTATGCCACTAATAATATTGTTAAATTTGGTACACATTCTTGTCCTGTTCTTTTAAAGTTTTATCACAATTGCTTTTCCCAGTCTTTTAAATGGTTAGTATCCACCAATATTATAACCTTTTTGCCAGTTCGCATTTTTCTGACTAGTATTATATCTTACTGTTTAGTTTAAATATTCTGCATTTCAAAATTTTCTCTAATTTATTTATTTTTTTAAACTCTGAGGCCAAATATTCCTTCAGATGCCTTGAAAATATGCCAATATTTTGTAAAGGCCTGTCTTAAAAACACACACACACATAAATAAATGTATGTGTGTGTGTATATTTACATATGGATCGACAACAGCACAAGTGAGGTAAGCTCTATGTTATTTGAATGTGGATTATCTCACTTGTGCTATTGTCCATCCATATATAAGTTACATAACAAACATGTAATAAAATTAGAAAATAAATCCTTTTATTTACATTCAAATATCGATCTTAAGTGACTAAGTAGTCCTAGCCCATAAAGATGAGTTTCAATAATAACTTCTATGTATCTTCATCCTTATGGCCAAAATTCCTTATAACACTTTAACCATTTCTTGTAACACCGGTGATATATGTCTATACTCGTACGTAACACCAGTGATACAAATATTTTTCATAAATTTAAAAAAACAATTATTTACCTTTTTAAATTTATTAAATATATAAACTAACTTGATTTGTATCACTAGTGTTACACAAGATGGAATAAGCCATTAGACTTGTGTATCGCCGGTGTTACAAAAAACGGTCAAGGTGTTAAGTATGCCAGCGTCTTGGAGATATTTAATCTGAGTCGAAATCGAGGTTAAATTAAATAAAGCAAAGTCATAAAATCTGAAATGTCCAAAATAATTATTTTGACTCATCCAAGTTTAGTTTTGATTTGAAGGAAGTTTTTTATTGTTATTTTATTGTTTTTTGTATCATTAGTGTTTTTAATATTATTATTAATCTTATTATTATTATTAGTGTTATTATTATTATCATTATTAGTGTTATTAGTATTTTTATTATTATTACCATTATTAGTATTATTATTATTGTGGTTCTTATTATTATTATTAATTGTTATTATTATTATTATTATTATTAACTCCGAAAACAAACAAACACACAATCACACAACTAAAAAACTAAAAAAACGAACAAACAAACAAACAAACAAACACAAAACCCGAACAAACAAACACACAACTAAAAAAACAAAAAAAAACGAACAAACAAACAAACACAAAACCCGAACACTGACTTCCCGCCAAAAGTTGTCTCTGTTCCCAAAAATAAATCAAAAATCGACCACCATGACCAAATATTTTTGTCATTATTTATATTATTATCGTTTATTTAATTATTATTTACTTAATTATAATCATTTATTCATTTATAATAATTATCTTTGCTTGTCTAATTATCATTTATTTAATTATTATTTATTTAATTATCATTATTGATCTAATTATTATTATTTATCTAATTATCATTACTTATTTAATTATCATTTATTTCATTGCCATCATTTATCTAATTATCTTTACTTATTTAATGAATGTTTATTTAATTATCGTTGTTAATTTAATTGTCGTTATTTATTTAATTATCGTTGTTTATTCAATTATCGTTATTTATTTAATTATCGTTGTTTATTTAATTATCGTTATTTATTGAATTATCATCTTGTATTTAATTACCATTACTTATTGAATGATAATCATCAAAACTTCACAACATTTATCAATTAATTGCGACAATAAATAATTTATTTAACGAAAAACAATTTAAAAAAACTAATTAATGACAAATAATGTAATTAATTATCAAAATATTTACTTGTACTTGTTCAACCGAAGTTAATCGTTTATCAAAAGGTTGTTGGAGATAATGATGTTGTTGGTGTAGTGATTGGTGTAGTGATTGGTGTTGTTGGTGTAGTGATTGGTGTAGTGATCCATGTAGTGATTGGTGTAGTAGTTAGTGTTGTTGTGTAGTGGTTAGTGTATGGATTGGTGTTGTTGGTATACTGATTGGGGTAGTGGTTGGTGTAGTGATTGGTGTTGTTGGTATACTGATTGGGGTAGTGGTTGGTATAGTGGTTGGTGTTGTTGGTGTAGTGATCGGTGTAGTGGTTGATGATGTTGGTGTAATGATTGGTATAGTGATTGGTGTGTTTGGTGTAGTGATTGGTGTAGTGGCTGGTGTACTGATTGGTGTAGTGGTTGGTATACTGATTGGTGTAGTGATTAGTGTTGTTTGTTTACTGGTTGGTGTAGTGGCTTACACAAAAAAAACTATGAATTACTATAAAAAGTTAGTGGAGTTAGAAAGGGTTCAAGAATCTATGTGAACAATCTTCTGGGTCATTCATTTATTTTTAGTTATTTATTTATTTAATAGTTCATTTATCTCCTTTTATTTATTTGTTTATGATTTATTATTTACTTATTCATTTATTTATTTATTTCCATCATAGTTCATCTTTCCATTATAAAACAATATTTTTTTTAATCTATTTGGTCATTCATTTATTTTGTTATTTATTTATTTAATAATTTTGTCTATTTTCTTAGGTGTTTATTTTCTATTTAATAATTTATTTATTTTAATCATTTATTTATTCAATAGTTTATTTAGTTTCTTGGGTATTTATTATATATTTAATATTTCATTTATTTTGTCATTTATTTATTTAATAGTTTATTTAGTTTCTTAGGTGTTTGTTGTGTATTTAATTATTTATTTATTTTAGTTATTTATTTATTTATTAGTTTGTTTGTTTTCTTAGGTGTTTATTATATATGTAATTGTTTATTTATTTAATAGTTTATTTAGTTTCTTAGGTGTTTGTTGTATATTTAATAATTTATTTATTTTAGTTATTTATTTATTTATTAGTTTGTTTGTTTTCTTAGGCGTTTATTATATATATAATTATTTATTTATTTTAGTCATTTATTTGTTTAATAGTTTTGTTTATTTTCTTAGGTATTTATTATGCATTTAATAAATTATTTATTTTTAGTCATTTATTTATTTGATAGTTTATTTCGTTTCTTAGATGTTTATTATATATCTATTAATTTATTTATTTTAGTCATTTATTTATTTAATAGTTTATTTATTTTCTTAGGTGTTTGTTATTTATTTTATAATTTATTTATTTTTAGTAATTCATCTATTTAATAGTTTTGTTTATTTACTGAGGTGTTTATTATATATTCAATAATTTATTTATTTAATAGTTTATTTAGTTTTTTAGGTGTATATTTATATATTTAGTTATTTATTAATTTTAAGTTATTTATTTATTTGATAGTTTATCTATTTTTAGGTGTTTATTTATATATTTAATTATGTATTTATATTTAGTAATCTTTTGTTTATTTAAGTTCAAGTATTTATTAAAACATTTTATAAAAGTTGATTTATTCACTAAAACCCAGACACAATGTCCAGACATCCCAGTCTCGTATTCCTGGCCGCCCATCATTCCCTTGGACAACCATTTCCGACCGCCCTTATTCCCTTGGACGACCGTCGTAAATCAAGGCCGTCGGAAGGCGGATCCCGGACGAAGAATTTTTTGATTTGTGACTCGGTCATCAACGACTCTTGTCCACTTCTTCCCCTTCATGGTTAGCCACTTTACCCTCCATTGACAACTTTTTCCGCTCCATGGTTAGTCACTGCTCCCACGATAGAAGACATTTCCCCTTCCTAGCTAGCCACTGCTCTCTCGATTACGACTGCACTTTTTGTTAACCACTCTTCTTCCCCTTCATGATTAGCCACTTTTCCCTCCATTGATGACTTTTTCCCCTTCATGGTTAGCCATTGCTCCCTCAACAGAAGACTTTTCCCCTTCATAGCTAACCAGTGCTCTGTCGACTGATGACTGCACTTTTTTTAACCACTCTTCTTCCCCTCCATGATAAGCTATTTATTTCCTCCATTATCCATATCTTCTTTTTGTTAGTCATTTTGCCCTCAACTAGTCACTTAGTATCCTAACCATAAATTAGCCTAACTTTAATTTTTCTTTCAGCTAATCATTTTTCATTTATTTGTTTTATTTATGTTCACTATGATTAACATATAACTTTTTTGATGTAATTACTTGATAACAACTTGTTTGATAGCCAATGTATTGTTTATGTTATTTCTTTAATCGTTTCTTGTAACACCGATGATACATAACTAATGACTTCCATTTTATATAACATCAGTGATACAATTGTTTTTAGCAAATTTATAAAGACAAATAATTGCTTGTGTAAATTTAAGTTTGTTTGTATCACTGGTATTACATAAAGTGGAATAAGTTATTAAAAAATATGTATCACCTATGTTACAAGAAACGATCAAAGTGTTAAATGAGGACATTTCTTCTCAAAATAATTGTTTTTCATATATTTAGGAGCAAAAAAGTGAAGGAACTTCTTAAGAGTGCACTGAACATGCTTGACTAACTTTTATGTTTAGATAGTCAAAATATATATCATCAAATTGACTAAATTTTATCAACTTTTTTGTTGATTCAATCCATTTTCTTGTGATTTAATCAAAATCGTACCACATTTGTACGATATTGATTGAATCACAAGAGAGTTGTTGAATCAACAAAAAAATTGTGTACCGTTAACAAAGGTTGGTCAATTTAATTATATAAAGTTTGACTATATTAGACACAAAAGCTAGTCAATTTGACTATCTTCGACATTATATTTAGTCAATTACTTCCAGTGTGTTCGCATTTCAAACGACGAAGGATGAAACATAGTTATCCAACTGTACTTCTCGGTGGATTGGATTATTAAGCTGTGTTAGAAAAACCAGCTTCTATAAATAATCTCGTATTGTTATTGTTGGTGGTGTTGTTGTTGGTGGTAGTGTTGTTGTTGGTGGTGTTGTTGTTGGTGGTGGTGTTGTTGTTGGTGGTGTTTTTGTTGGTGGTGTTGTTGTTGGTGGTGTTGTTGTTGGTGGTGGTGTAATTGTTGGTGGTGGTGTTGTTGGTGGTGGTGTTGTTGTTGGTGGTGGTGTTGTTGGTGGTGGTGTTGTTGTTGGTGGTGTTGTTGTTGTTGGTGGTGGTGTTGTTGGTGGTGGTGTTGTTTGGACGGTTGATGATTTGTGGATATCTTGCATTTGTTTCAATGTAAGAAAAACAAATTATTTTACATGAAAGTTTTTAAATGAAAATAAAGAACATAACATTCCTCACTAATGTCTGGGCAATACATAACCTTACATATATCGACCACCTCACTAATCAGGGCAATACATAACCTTAATTATCGACCACCTCACTAATCAGGGCAATACATAACCTTAATTATCGACCACCTAGCCAACCATAACCCAAGACACGGCCATTTTGTATCTATTAGACCCAAAGAGAGATAAATATTTGTGCACATCAATTGGTATTAAGGAACGATGAGGAGATAAATATTTCATATTCATGGAGGAAAGATATTGAGAGGAAAAATAGGAATTATTGGCAATAGACGACGACTTAGAAGAATGACATGATTTGTCGTCGTTTGTTCTGTGTATTGTCTCATATGTGGATCGAAAATAGCACAAGTGAGGTAACCTACATTCAAATAACTAGGAGCTTACCTCACTTCTGCTAATGTCTCTCATATATGGATCGGCAATAGCACAAGTGAGGTAACCTACATTGAAATAACAGAGTTTACCTCATTTGTGTATTGTAGTGACACGAGGTGGTCTGGAATGTAGGATATCAGATATAGGATATAGGATATCTAATGTAGGATATATGATAGAGGATATAGGGTATTTTATATAGGATATATCATATAGGATATATCACATAGAATATCTGATATAGCATATATGATATATGATACCTGATAAAGGATAAAGGATTCAAGATATATGAAATAAGGTTTAAGATGTATTATGCATTATACAGAGTATATATTATAGCAAAAAAGATATAGGATGTAGGATACAGATCGTATGGTATATGATATATTATATAGGATTTAGAATGTACGATATAAGGTAAATGGCATAGCACATAAGATATACAATGTATGTTGCAGGTAATAGTATATATGATATATTATATTTGTATACGATTTTAATATAGGATATACGACATATGGCAGAATGTATGATATAAGACATAGGATATATGATACATAACATAGGATATATGATATATGACATAGGATATATGTTATATTACATAGGATATATGATATATGACATAAGATATATGATATATCTTTTTTTAAGGCAAGATTAACATTTTTTCCACAGAGCCAATGTTTAGATTATTTGACAATTTTTGTAATTTTCCTTTTCATAAACTCTTTAGAATTAGTATGGATCTGATTATAATGATCATGTAAATATTTTCGACGGCAACAATTGTTGTTTTTTTAGCACAAGTTAATTCAAGGAAAGATAACATTTCAATAACAATAATGTAAATAACAACCCAATGTCGCAGCATGAGGAGTTACAAAATAGAAAGTTTTTCATATAACAAACAACAAATTAATTTTTTCATTAAGAGTTTTTAGAAAAAAAATCTATTCAAAGTCAATTGAACATTCAAAATACATTTTAAAGTTTTGGAATACATTCAAAATACATTTTAAAGTTTTGAAATACATTTAAAATACATTTTAAAGTTTTGGAATACATTTAAAATAAGAACAAGTTTTGGAGCACATTTAAAATAAGAACAAGTTTTGGAATACATTTAAAATAAGAAAAGTTTTGGAATGTATTTAAAATAAGAACAAATAATTTACTACAGGAAACAGACCTTGACATTGGGTGCCTTCTCTCTTTGTCGTTCAATTCATATTACAGGTATTGGCTCTCACTGTAGTCACAAGCTTTCAAAGTCGTCCACTGTACAAATGTACAAATGTACAAATGTACAAATGTAATCCATATAAATATAGTAACGAGAAGCAATAGCATTAGAAAATAAATAAAAATAAGCACCAAAAGGATTGCACATTAATAACGACAAAAATAACAATAACGATAATAATAATAACAGTTATAATAATAATGACAACAGTTAAAACAACAATAATAGTAACAATAACAATATATAGTAAATAAAACAATTACAAAAATAATAATAACAATACTAATACTAATAATAATAATAATAATAATAACAATACTAATACTAATAATAATAATAATAATAATAACAATACTAATACTAATACTAATAATAATAATAATAATAATACTAATACTAATAATAATAATAATAATAATAATAATAATAACAATACGAATACTAATACTAATAATAATAATACTTACAATAATAATAATAATACAAAAGCAATAAACAATAAATAAAGCAAATCAATAAAAAGTATCACACAATGCAAGAAACAATTTAGGAGTTTGAGTTCAAACCCGACCTATAAATTGGCCGTTAAGACCTGGTAGGTAATGACGATATCTGCTCATTAGATAATGAGATCACATCCAAGTGATCCCCAGCATCCCATTACCGATCCAAGATTCATCTCGAATGGATGAAGACGCGAAAATTTGTTTATAAATTCCATATGATTGCCTCTGAATGATCCCATTTATTGGTAACGATTACAAAGGTGGTAATTTTTGGGCGATAATGGGGGATTTGGGGTAATTTGGGGGTGGGTTTCCGTATTTGTGGGGTTGTTTGCGCGATTTTCGGGTAATTTCGAGGGATTTTACATCATAAGGAGTGGAATTAGGGAAATATTTTGTCGGCGACTCGAACTCTTGGTGAGAAAAGCTACTTTAGAAAATGAAATGGATTATTAAATCCAAAATTTTGCTTATCCTGCTTCGTAATGTTTGTAATAGAAAAATATGTATTGTTATTGTTATTGTTTTTCTATGAATTGTTATAATAAATTAACCTCCCCTTTGATAAGTCCCCTTAGGGGTGTAGTTTTTGATCTGATTAGAGGGGATAGTAAAGGCTGGTATTACTATGTTACCTGGGAATTTTATTTACTTGATACATCCACCATTACAGCACCACAGGCTATTCAGTTTTATGTAAATATGAAAAAAAAATAATTATGATAAAGTAAAAAAAACAATCAGGAAGGTAAACTAGAATGCAAAGTCTGATTCCATGAGTCTGCACTGAAAACACTTTACTAACTTTTTATTTCTAAGATAGTCAAAAATGTTTTCAATTGAATCACAAGAAAGATGATTGAATCAACAAAAAATTTTACACTGTTAACAAAGGTTAGTCAATTTGGTGATGTCAATTTTGACTATCTTAGACATAAAAAAATGTATCAAGTATATTAAGTGTGATTGATAAGTACAGTTGGGTACAGTGTCAGATTTTGATTAAAATACTTATATGGCCTACTGATTTTATTCATAATTTAAGATAGTGTAAACTAAACTAAATAAGTACCGTTAATACAAATTATGTTCCTTGTTTTTTTGAGGTCCCAGTTATGGATTAGATAATAGGGATAAATACAAGCAAGATAATGTAATATAAATCAGAAGGACAATTTAAAACAAAAAGTAGAAAGAAAAAATAAAACACAAAAAAAAATAAAAGACAACACAAATAAAAGAAAGATAGAAAGGAAAAAGAAAGGTCAATATAAATACAAAAAAAATTAAAACGTAACACAAATTAAAAAATAAGAAAGAAGTTAAAAAGAAAACAGAATACAAATAAAAATATAACAGAAAAAAAAACAAGAAAAAAAAACAATACAAACAAAAAACAAAAGGAAGAAATGAAAAAACACAACATGAACAAAAGAACAGAAGAAGGAAGAACAGGAAAAAGAAAGCGCAACGAAAGGAACTAGTTCTATCAGCGGAGAAATCACACGAACAAGTTCTTCATTCGCGATAAAATCAAACGACGTAAGTTCCTCCGCCGCTCACCTTTCCCGTGCAATAAACATCAAATATTTTATGTTTATATTTTATGACTGCGGGGGGCACAAGGGGAGGGGACAGGCGGGGGCAAAAGGGGGGCGGTAATGTAATCGCCTTAACAATTTCAGTCCTGCCTGATTCCTTCCTTAATGAGTGAGACACATTAAATTAGGGTTGGAAATAACCCTTTGAGACCTGCTGGAATGATCCCATAAAGGGTAACCTACGTTAAAATTAGTATTGGAAACAACCCTTATATATATACCCGAAATATAATTCGCGCCAAGATTAAAAATGTGAATACGTATTCGCCTTTGCCGGGCTCTCACATATGTAAATCCACTGTAGGGTGTTTATAAGGACTTTGGAAAGCGTGGTTCCTCGTAATGCAATTGGTGATGCTGTATAAGATTGGTTACCTATTTACGCCATAAGCTGTGGCGTAAAGGCTAGTTCCGACTAATGTTATATACATGCCCTGCAAATGTCTTGCATAATTCGTTCAAGTTCATGCACGATTCTTGCAATAACTCGCACGACATCTGCACATGGGATCTTTAATCACACACACATAGCTTTTGGAAGTGAACCCTGAGAAGTATTAGTTACCTAACCGATGTTACTGAGTAGCATCTAGCTGCAGTGGCTAGCTGCGCATATCTGGTGGTAATGAATACACTCTGGTTACAGCAGCTAACCTAGTGTAATTTGATGATTTGGTCCGACTGTCATATAACCAATACAGACGTTGCATGCGTGAAAATATTGTTTTATTGGCAGTGCACGAGCTTTATTTTGGTATAAGATTAGAAATATAGAAAAATTAAAATAATTTAAAGCAACTCTTTCAAAAGTTCTATTTGTACAAAAGTTAATGTTGTATTATACTTTATTGTAATTCCCAAATTTATGGAAATTTTACCAAACATTAGATGCGTTCTCGGCTAAACTTTCCTTGATTTAAATCACATTGACACAATGTTATACAATTTGTATTGAATCAAAAAAAGTTGATCCGATGAAAATTGTATAATATGGTGTCAATGTGGCTTAACCAAAAAAACTGATTTTAAATCAAATCAAGTCAAGTCGAGAATGCGCCTATACTACCATAAGAAATTATACGAAACGGTGTTCTGCTCCAAATCAGTCTTACTGGACCGCACTTTTTCTTGATTTAAATCAAAGTCGTACAACATTGTGTCAATGTGATTTAAATCATGAAAAGTTGGTTTAAATCATGAAAAGTTGGTTTAAATCATGAAAAGTTTATTTAAATCCAGAAAAAGTATTTCAAGAACTCAGCTTAACATTAATTTGTGTCTCCAATAAATCATGGCGGTAGACACACAGGTATAGCAAAACTATAGGAATCTACAATAGCACAAGTGAGGTAACTCACACTCAAATAACATTGAGCTTGCCTCACTTGTACCATTGCCGAACCAATAATACGTTGTCTAATACAAATTTCAACGTGGTTTCCCAAGTAAAATATGACAACAAGAAAGTATGAAAGTTTTTTTGATAGCTTCCATTAACCATTATCTACAAATTAATATTTTTGGTTATTTCCCCTTATAAATAAATTTTCCAAACCTTATATGTAATAATATTGTTTTCAAAAGCATTTATAAAAACAATGTAAGATTAAATTACATAAAAATCAAAAATTGAGGCTATTGAAACAAAAAAAAGCAACTAAAAATAGTAAATATACTTTCTAATAAAGTCATAAAATTATTTAAATCTGTCGGAAAAACTTTTAACGTTAAGAATAAAACAACTTAAAAATTATAGACACAGATTTCGAGAATGATAAAAGCAATAATAATAAAGCACAAACTAACAACAACAACAACGTTGTGTCATTATTTTGAAAATGGAAGTTACGTTTTATTTATTTACTCAACTGAGCTTATCTCAAAATTCATCAGCACTTACTCAAGTTGTTACTCAACCTTTTACTAAAGTTCTTACACAAAGTCTTACTCAAGTTCCTACCCAGGTCCTCACTCAAACACACACTCAAGTTGTACTCAGAAAACGCTGACAGACAGAGGTGCTTGCAAAGGCAAATCCTTCCACCACCTTCAGGAGTCATAAACCAACGTCTCCTTCTTTCTTGCCAGTCACAGATAACAATATTTATTTAGTCACTTAAACTCTGCTGGACTAGCAAGAAGGATCAAAAGATTAATCGATGTTTTAACTGAAAATGTTTTCTCTTTCGGTCTTGGTCAAAAATTGAAACATATTTTGTTGCCACATTATATCTGAGGGGATGGTGGATGATGGATGGTGGATGAGGGGACGATGGGTGATGGATGGTTGGTGAGGGGTATGGATAGGTGTTGGGTGAGGAAGAAGAGGTGGTTGCCCCAAGTGAGGGTAATCTTTGGGTGATAGATGATGGATGACGGGTATGCATAGGTGCTAGATGAGGAAGAAGAGGTGGTTGCCCAAAATGAGAGTAATGTGTTGGTGGTGGAAACATACTTTTTGGGTGGTGTGGGTAAGGGGAAGGTGTGGGTGGAGGAGACTAACGTTTTTGGGTGGGTAAGGCGAAATGATTAGACTGATGAACTAAGAAAGCTGAGGTGAATGTAGGTTGTGGATAAGTTGATGGGTGATTTTGTTATCCTTAGTATAAGTAGAGGTTGTAGGCATTTGCCATTGGAATAGAGTAGTATTAAATGTATGTTGATTTTGGTATACTGTATTACAATCACCAAGATACTGTATATAAATGGTATTGTCTGTATACTAATCTTAACGCTACTGCTATCCGATTTTCTTACTTGTTTTGCACCAATTACATTAAAGACACAAGTTGTCATATAGTATGTTGCGCCATAACTTAATAATTAACAAGTTTTTATTAAGTTTCAATGTACTAGCTTGTGTTTTCATTTTCAACGACAATAATTGCATTGAAACCTACCCGCCTTTTATCACATCTCTCGTTTTTTGTTACAATTTTGTCTTACTGCTTATTTGTTTATAGCTGTTAAACTGAGTAATGATTATTTTTGTCATGACGCGTGTGTACTCATCTAGACAAATAGTTTTTTTTAATTATTTATATTCTACTGCATAATAAAAAGTTAATTTATTTTATTTTTTCTCTTAATTAATAGATTAGTTAATGAGATATTTTGTAAATGAACATATAAAGTTATTTTAATTTTAGAATAGCATCACAACAGTAAAAAATAAGTCAAAATAATGAGATCTCTTGAACAACCAATGTTTTACTTGTCAATAAAAATCCGCTAAAAATACTTTAAATTAAAAATAATTAAAATTAAAATACTTTAAGTTAAAAATACTTTAAATTAAAATAATTCAATTAAAATACTTTAAATTAAAATTACTTTAAATTAAAAATACTTTAAATTAAAATAATTCAATTAAAATACTTTAAATTAAAATTACTTTAAATTAAAAATACTTTAAATTAAAATAATTCAATTAAAATACTTTAAATTAAAATTACTTTAAATTAAAAATACTTTAAA
>JARUHE010305418.1:0-12472 GCA_031471125.1 Archaeomysis grebnitzkii | reverse complement strand
TAAGTTAGTTATGTTTTTGATTACATTATACAGGTAACTAGTTACCTGTATAATATAATCAAAAACATAACTAACTTAACTACATTGAATCAGTATTTAAAACAGCTCTTATTGCTCGGCATTAAAGGGTTAAATCGTAAACAATTTATCCTTTCAATTGTAAGAAATTGTTTCATTTGTAGCAATTATCCGCCATTGTTTTACCCGCCATTGTCTTCATATGTGAATTCACAAACAATTGTTTTGCAAGAAATTTTAAATTTTATTTCGTTCCACGTTGTAGATTTATCTTATAATGTTAATTAATATAATATATCGAATATCTTGTATTTATTTGTATTATAAAAATAAAATAATATAATGATAACAATAAAAATGATAATAATAATAATAACAATAATAATTATAATAATAAGTTAGTTGATTATTGAAAAAACAAAATAATTTCAACATTTTTTCATTTTTTTGTAAATCTTAGCATTTTTTTATCTTATACTTAATTAATAAATAAAAGAAACCGTTATTTAGTGGATAAACCTTTTCTTTAAATAATACAATAAAATTTAGATTATAAATATTTATATTTGTTTTCTAAATACAAACAACTGTAAATTAAAGTAAACAAAACTGCAGGATAAACATATAAATTAGCTGTCTAAAAACTCCTGAAATGTTTATTATTTAAGGAAATATAAGTTTTTGGTTTAAAAAAAACCTTCAGGCATTCTACCTTATAATCTCTGGTTGTTTAATTTATTTTGAATAAACTTTTCTTTAAAAGTTCAAATAAAATCTCGGTTAACCATGAATTTAATGAGTAAATAGGCCTATTGACTTCACAAAAAAAATAATCTTTAGTGACGCCAGTATAAAATGTTATGTCCTATACTCTCATTAAGCAAATTTTTCTGTACATTTTTTGAAATTATTGAATACAAATAGAAAACATAGTTAAGAGTCCACAAATCATCCACAACAACTCCAACAAACACCTTAATCAAACGTCAGTTATTGAAGCTGTTTTTTCAAACACAACTTAATAAAACTTTAGAACACACTGATAATTTTTGACTAACTTTATATATCCAAGTTAGTCAAAATTAACATCATCTCCTCATATCACATTGTACCAATGTGATACAATTTTGATTGAATCACAAGAAAATTATGCACCTTTAACAAAGGTTAGTAAATTTGATGATATCAAGCTTGACTACCTTCGACACAAAAGTTAGTCAAGTGTTTTCAGTGTAGCCTTCATTGTCCGTCACTAGAGCCATACAGTATAATAAAAATGTTTGTAAGAATACAAATAAAATATGTTCGAAACATTTTAAATATATTTTAAATACTGAAATGAACAAAACTTATGATGAGCCAATTAAAAGGAATTATTTTCGATTTTTAAAGAAACTTTAAAATTAATTGAAAATCATTTCTGTTCTTAAAGAAGATAAATTCGAACAATACATTGCAGACAATTGCTTCAATTAATCCTTTGTCTCGTGATTTTATTTTTTCATAAGGACTAAAATACATTGGAATACATACTGAAAATAACCTTCATTGGATATTGATTGTGACAACACTACGAGTGAAAAGGTTAAGATGTTTGTTCACGAAGGGTAACATTTTCCTCGTTCAATAAGGTTTGTTTTTAACATAAACTTCATCTCATATAGACCTTATGTACATGTGCCTGGTCATGCATTAATGGCTTAATGTTAACTTTTGAAAATACTTTGTTCGACCCTTCCATTTTCCAGATAAAGACAACCCGAAGCCTAATTACTTTTTATTTTATTTGCTCAGATAAAAATTAATTAAACAATTTCTTTCTTTTTTCTGAAGGAGTAAGATGGTTGAGTTTATTTGTCAGATTTGATTTCATCTGTCAGCTATGTTATGCAAGGTTAATCCTGGTTAATAATTGGATGGGTGACATACTAAGAAAAGAGACACATAAGAAATACCTGTCTATCGCCAAGGTATATTAAATGTCTTTTAAATCAATGAACTAAATAAAACTGTGAATTTAAGTAAAAATATTATTGCTAAACCATTCCGTTTTGCTTTGTTTATTTTTCATATTAGTTACATTACTGTATATATTTTAAATATACTGTAATATTTTTTAGTTAATGACACTCAGTGTATTCATTTTGATTGTCATACAAACATTATAGCAACATAAAATGTGTCTTTATATTTAAGATGTTTTTCAGAAAACTTAAAATATGTTAAAAAATAAATGTATTATTATTTAAATGTTTTTTGAAAAAAATCAAAGAAAGGAAACACAATTTCCTTAATTTGCAATCTTATTTTTCTTATTTTTTCTGCAAAATGAAAAACCTTATTCCGATAAGGAAATTTGTTTCTTGAAGCAATTCTTAAAATGTTCATAGTTTTCGTTTTCTTGCTAATTGTATTTTATTAATACAATACTAATACAAAAAAGTTTTCATATTATATTATTATGATTCTTATTATATTTTTTTGTTTAATATGATTTAAATACGTTTTTTTCAACTAGTATTGTACATATCTCATTAAAACGTTATGCTTCACAAAAGCTATTGAAATAGAACAATCAATTATTGTTCTATTTCCATTTAAAAGGAAAACAATCTGAAAAGTTTTACATTAAAGCTCATTAAATATTACTTAAGTCTGTGTCCGAATGTAATCAACCAACATGCGATTCTCATTTGCATCTAACATTTGTTTGGTTTAATTGTGCTAGCAATAGTGATCGATGACTAGCTTCAAACTTCTGACACAAAAACCTCGATGTCGCTGCCAAGTTTATTTCATTCAACAAAAGTTGGCATTAGTTCACTGTATGGATGGAGACAAATTTGTTTAAAACAATTTTAACAAGCTTCATTGCTCCAAACAAATTTAAGAAACGTTTGGAAAGTAGAAAACTAGTTTTATAAAACATTGGTTTCTAGAAATAAAGCCTATAACAGTTGTTTTAAAACAAATTGATCTCCACCTATAAAGTGAACTAATGGCTAATGTTGTTGGATAAAATAAACTTCGCAGCGCCGCCGAAATTGTAGTGCATCGGTTGCTACCATTATTGTTGATGACTATTGCTAGCACGATCCAATGTCGTCGTGCAGCGGCTTGATATGCGCTGTTGAAAAAATTGAGTATGCTGCTAAACAAAAAAATTAGTTATAAAAATTATTGACGATTATCTTAATGGATCAAATTAAATGATTTTTTTCTTTGGTAACAACTCCATTAAGATAATAAGGAGTAATATTTCGGATGCTACAACATAAACAAAACTACAAAAAAAAATTGAAATAAAAGAACTAAATATTTTCATAATTATATTGTTATAATAACGGAACTTTGTAAACCCTTTGGGCACAAGGTTGAGTGTTTTAGTTTATCAAGTCACATCGTATTCATCCAAATAAATCAGAATTGAGAAATATAAATAATCTTAAAATGATGTATTGATGGTAAGAAGTATGAGTAGATTAAATGAAGTTATGGTTCATTAAATTATAAACATAGTTTTATTCCTTTAATCTCTATGTTTTTTTTTATATTTCTATGGAAAACAAATATTTTTAAAAGTAACACTTTAAATATAAATGATTAGCATTGCATTATGTTATTCGTAAAACTTCAAAAACTGGTAATGAAGTATATATTTAGGCTCAACATTTTTAGAATATATTTAAAAATGATAAAAAACAAAAACTATTCATGACAAGAAAATATATTTTGGTAATTTTAGCAAAACTTTTATTTTCCTTGAATGGCGGGAAAAACTTGAGAAGAAGAAAAAAAATAAAAAAGATGAAGAAAAAAGGATGACGATATTTATACTTTATTTTCGGTCAAATGGCCTCACTAACCTCCAAATATTTGCCTCAACTTTTAGTGTAAAAATGTTTCTAGAATTAAAATTGGCCTCAAAAGAGTCGGATAATATTTTTCATTAAGTAAGCCTCACTTTATTTCTATGTATGTGGTAGTCATTTGGAAGTCAAATATTTTATGATACTTGATAGAAGACAGAGATGAAAAATGAGCAATCCCATGTTAATAAAGTACTTTTAATCGACCTACGATTAGGAGCTCATTTAAGCACTGGTAAAACTGTTTGATTAACAAGAAAATATGACCACAAGTTACGTACCACAAAGTGGGTAAAAACATTTGCAGCGTAGTTATGAATTTTATGAAGAAAAAAAAGTGTTTGATCATAATTATTTGTCATTAATTATATCTTGTACTCTGTGACTGCTAATTTATTTGACTAGTTGTAATTAATCCTTGAATTAACTTGTGAACTAATTTCAACATTAATATGTTTTAAGTTATTTGTTCGATGAAATGTTTAAGCAAGCAATACTTCTTATATGTATTGTAATTGTATACCATTCTTATAACTCGCAGATCTATTATTATGTTTGTGTGATTATCAAAACTATATATTAGTTTATAAATAAATCATTCATACGTGATAAAACAACATTGTACTTAATCAATTGACTAAGTAATGCAGCTCTAACATAAAAACAAACCGCTGTCTGTTTATGTCGTCACAAGTAATACACAAATGTATTGCTTTGGAGTGTCAACCAATTTAAATCTGGTCGAGTAGGAAAGTAAATGAAAATTGGATCTCGACTGTGATACAAGAAATGTATTACATGAAGTAATCAACAAAAGCAATTTGGTTGATGAAAAACTTCCCATAAACATTATCACTATTACTACTTTGAATACTACTGCAGCTACTACTAATACTATAATCCAATCATTACTGTAATAACAAACATCATTACATTTACTGCCAGTACTTCAAAATAAGGCTAGCATTAATGCCAATGCTACAACTGTTAAACCACTATTAATAATACAATTATTATTACCAGCATTATTAGTTTCAACAATAATACTAGAAATACAATCAGAAATACAACAATACATCTTTTCAGTTGAAAATAATTCAAATTGAAAAATTTGCAAACTTAAAGCGAGTTGTCATAAAATCGAACTTTTCAATTTGGATTAATCTATAAGAAGAAAATGCCTTAAAAGGTAATGTTGGTGACATGCAATTTATTTTTGAACGAACAATTATCGAAATATTGCAACAAATGAACAACATTGTTCGGTAATTCATTTAGTTTGAAGAAGATTTTACATGGCAGAATGATCCAGTTAATTCATATTTAATTTATGGTTCGTTTTTTTATGTTTTCGTTTTATTATTTTAAAAAAATAATTTAAGTAATTTTGAAATACTCATAAAAACAGATTGAATACTAAATATTTATTTACAAATTTGTTCAATTCTAAAAAAAGTTTGAAACATTAAACTATTGAAGTTAGATATTGAAAAAAAGTTTGATACATTAAACTATTGAAGTTATATATTGAGTATTATTTCAACTTTTCATTTCTGCGTCTGGTAGGATTATAGTTTTTCAGTCATTGTTGGAGGCTTAACCTTTCCATTTTTGCTCGTTCAATATTCTTTTCCGTATATATTATTTGTGCAGAAGAACATAATTCACCAGTTATAAAAACATTTGGAACTAATATGGTTAAAGTTCCCGAAAAGCTACCTCCAATGAATCACATAAAAACCTCTACATTTTTTGTAAGAAAACGATTTAAAACGCAAATATATAAATAGGAGGTACTGTAGGAACTCACAAATCATAACGTAAACTAACTATCATGTATGTAAAATGTGTAAATATTTAAATAAGAGGAGATAAAATTCTGGAAAAACTTGGGGTAGCTTTTCAAGAACTTAACCCTAAAATAAAATAATTTAAAATGTTAAACTTTCGAAATAAACTATAAATGCTATTTACAATTAAATAAATAAGATCAATAGCTAATAAACATTTCAAGTAGCACAATTTGATATAACTGGCTACGTGATTAAAATTACTTATTTTCAATATTTATATGATTTCAAATAAAGCACCGAATTGTAAACACTGATAAGCCTTATCACTATGATGGAGATAAGTGAACAAGGAGAGATAGCTTATCTCAACCACTGGTCTAAATTATGAGCATACAATTAATATAAGAGGAAGTTGATTAAAATGTGTTGATACAGTTGAACCTTTTTTAAATTTACAAATGTTTATATTAAAAGACAAATTTATTTTTTAATTAACATTTACAAAAGTGAATATCTTAGGTTGTTAAAAGTTTCTCATTTTGTTTGTTTAACGTAAATAGTGTTTCAAAAATGTCGTTGAATGAGGAAAACTTAAAGGCATAAATTTCAAGGTGTAAAATTAAAAACGAGACAAATAATAAATTACTTGTTAATTTAGAATTCAAGTGCATGAAAATACCTTTTCAAAATCATTTTTTAGTATTTTTAAGAAATTTTCCATATAATGGAGGACCAAATGTTTTGGACAAATTTCTTAATAAAAAAGCAAAGACCAAAAAAGTCAATTTGGAACACATTTCCAAGTCCATATGAGAGACTAAATTTCAACTCTATGAACAGCGAGTTTTATGATGTAAATTGTTTGTTGAATCCTTCAGGCAAACTTGTTAATAACATTGGACATAAATTAAGAACCTTTTGTATAGTCAATCAAAATCAATACAAACCTAATTTGGATTATTATTACACCTTTTCCACATCAAATTCTTCCAGGGCGTTGCTAAGCGACTCTTTAAATAGTTATGGAAGGCAAATTGAAGAATGCATTTGTGATGGAAACAACTTTGGCACACATGCGGATAAGCCAAGACATGTCGTTGATGTTTGGAAGAAACCATTAAAGAGGGAAATGTTTAGTGAAGAGAGAACAGAAGACTCTCGCTTTTGGTTTGAAGACGAAGGTGTTTCTGGTTATACAATGGATCCTCCAGTCAACCACACATGCTCTTATCGATGCAGTAAAGCAGTCTTGGGCTCAAAGCAACATATGTCAGACAATTGCATGTGTTCAACCTCGTTAGGTTTCAATAGAGATTGTCAACCTGCATTCCGAGCAAATAATCGAAAACATTTTTCGTATCCATCTCAATATGATAAAGACTTCATAAACCCAAGACGTAGATCATTAAACTTTGATAATGAAATAAAAGAAAGTTCTAATAAATCTACGAACGCCTTTAAGAATAGTTTGTCCAAAAATAAACAGTATCTCTCTTTACCTAGAAGTCTCATTAAAACTAAATGTAATGCCAGATTAAACACCAATCAGCCTACAGAGAATAATGACTGCTTTCATAATGCTTCATTTCAAAAGACGAACACTCTTCTTGCAAGTCCACCTTCAAAAATGTTGAAAATTAGAGCAAGTGAAACTAAAATGCTTGGAAATGAATACATTTTTAAGCGCTTCTACAATCTTAATAACTCAAAAAGATATTTATCGCGCTCATGCTCCAATATTTCGGCTTATTGTGCATTTGAATATTCGAATCTCCGAGTTGTGAAATCTTTAAACGACATTGGCAATGACATTTCTGCGGAGAATATTACCAAGTGTCGTGCAGTTTACACTTTAAATGAACTAAAAAATGAAAACAATTTCACTGAATATTCAAATGCTTTCATTGATGAACAAAATATAAATGAACTCAAAGACCTAGACACCCCACAAGAAATGAAACTTATCAATACAAAATACTCAAATTTAAACTTCAATGAAGTATTAAAGCAAAATTTAATCATTGATGATATTGACAATTTACCAAATGAGAAAGTTTTTTCCACCATATATGATAGCAATCCACGAAACAAAGTGTGTGTTTGTGGAACAATAAATGATAATATTCCATTTCCAATCTCTGAAAGAAAAGTTAGCAGACATACGAGTAGCTCTTTTTCCACGCCTGATTACCCATTGCATATTTACCAACCTGCACCTACAGATAAAGAGGACAGTGTGGATGCGTTTTGTCTTAACAAATTCATTGCATCAAGAAGGCAGAGCAAGCCAAGATTATCTTACAAAACAGATAGTGGCTATTACAGTGAGGATTTATTTTTTGAATCCCTTAAGAATCAAAATGAAAAAGAAGAAAGTAATTTTCGAGAAAATATAAAAACAATAAAAGACAGTTGTGAAAATGTGTTTCTAGAAAACGACTCAGGTGAGACTGAGAAACATTCCAGAAGAGAAAATGAAGAAGAAGGAAACAGGTGTTGCGAATTAGGAAATTCTTCAGCGACATTTGGCGGGAATTTACCACCAAATGAACGTGTTTCAATCGATGCAGAAACAACTGAAAGGGATTCCGAAATGTGTTCCACTCAACAATTAAATTCTTTCGCCACTAAAATAAACAAGAATAATTTTTGTTCGGATCTCTACTCTCATGTTAGTAGAAGCCAAACTTTTATTTTATTTAATACTTTAATTAAGATTATAATGCTGATGGCAACTAATAATAATTACATAAATGTTATTGTTAGTGTTAATTAAATTAATTGCTGCAATTACAGTAGAACTCCTGAGTTATGAAGTATTGGTTGTTTTATAATTCATATCTCAGGAAGACAGAACACCAAGACAGTTATCTATGATTTAAATCATAGAAAATGAGTGTCATATTTATGGATAACCATAAAATTTGTATTGTGTGCGTTGTTAATTGTAAATTTTGTTAATACATCAACTGTAATTAAACATTATATATAAATGAAATATATGTAAATACTATACACAAATCAAATGCAAAAACACAAATTCAGGTTAAGAAATTGACATAACTTTCATGGCGTTATGTGCAAAATACATATATGTAAGCTGTTGCCAAAATAGGTATATGCCAAAGCTTGACTGTTTTCCTTATTTCTCAAGTTATACTAAAACCGTACAACAATTAAATCTAGTGTTGTCACATAATTTACTTGTTGTACACTTAGAAACCTCTAAAGAAAAAGATTAAAATAGTTCATGTATTTCATAACTCGGGTACATTTCTCTGGATTTTCATAGCTCAGGATTTTCACTGTATCATTAATAGTTAATGTTTCACCACACATTGTGGAATGAATGGAATAAGCCTTCAAGATGTTAAAAAAGATACTGGTATTGATGAAATGTAGTTTTTACTATGAATTATAGTATTTTAACTCAGTAAGAAATTGAAAATCAGAAAAACTAATACTGAAGCCCAGTTGAATTATGTTGCATTGCATAACTAAGAGTTGATAGTAATTAAAATATATTAATAATTTACTATTCACTAAGTTGACTAAACTACATTCTGATGTATGTCTGAAAAGTTAATATGCATTAAAAAATCATATTTTTGTTCACGAGTCAATAAACTCGAGTTATACCAATTTATTTTGGATTTACCTAAATCGATCTTAAATCCAATTAAAACTTTTAAAATGGTTTAAACTTTGTCATAAAATAGTTGAAGTAACATACAGTTTAGGTAATCTAATTTGAAATGAAACTTGCCTTGTGTTAGGTTTACCTTAAGAAATTTTGATTAATCCATCCATTGGTTAAATATTTTAATTTCAGTTCACTTAAGTGTATCTCAACCTAGGTGAGATCAGTCTCAAAATAATTCAAGTTTACTTTCAGTGAGAAACCTTGAAATAAGTTAAATTCATTTTAGTTAAGTTTTTCTTTGGCTATACAAGTCTATCTTAATGTTAATTCTTTATTAGGTGTATTTAATTCAAGGGCGTAAATCGGGAAAAGAAGGCACTTTTCAGAACCTCATTCGCTGAATATTTCATTGTTATTTTTTATGTTTTGATATTCTAAGAAACTTTTACTCTTCACTAATTAGTGCGTAAATGAGAGGTTAAGGAATTATGAAGATTTCTTTTAAAATTAGAGGCACTCATTATCACGAAAATAGCTTTAGATTTACGCTCTGTTTAATTATGTCTTAAGTTCAGTTAAGTATATTTTAATTTTAGTTAATTCTTTGTTAGGTGTATTTAATTCTGTCTTAAGTTTAGTTAAGTCTATCTTAATGTTAGTTAATTTTTTGTTAGGTGTGTTTAGTTTTGTCTCAAGTTTAGTTAAGTCTATTTTAATGTTAGTTAATTCTTTGTTAGATGTGTTTAGTTTTGTCTCACGTTTAGTTAAGTCTATTTTAATGTTAGTTAATTCTTTGTTAGATGTGTTTAGTTATGTCTTAAGTTTAGTTAAGTCTATTTTAATGTTAGTTAATTCTTTGTTAGGTGTATTTGATTCTATCTTAAGTTTAGTTAAGTCTATCTTAATGTTAGCTATTTCTTTGGTAGGTGTATTTAATTATATCTTAAGTTTAGTTAAGTCTATTTTAATTTTAGTTAATTCTTTGTTAGATGTGTTTAGTTCTGTCTTAAGTTTAGTTAAATCTATCTTAAATTTAGTCAATTTAGTCTTAGCGTTAATTAATTCTGTTTATAGGTTAGTTAACTATTTCATAAGTTTATTTAATTCGATCAGACGAATAAAAAGCCACAAAAGTCACCTAGCTTTGTGAGGTAATTTTAATGCTTGTTTATGAGGCGGCGAATGTTTATGACGTCATCGTCGTAATTATCTCTTTATTCGCCTCACATTTACGATTTACTGCCTCGACATTATTTTGTTGCGATTTTTATTCATATTTTAATGCGCGTTGCAGGTCAACCGTGTG
The DNA here is from genome assembly GCA_031471125.1 of Archaeomysis grebnitzkii. Lineage (NCBI taxonomy): Eukaryota > Metazoa > Arthropoda > Malacostraca > Mysida > Mysidae > Archaeomysis > Archaeomysis grebnitzkii. The sequence continues at coordinate 1,843 of JARUHE010305418.1, read as the reverse complement.
GATCCAACCTGGTGTGATGGCTGGAAACTGAATGATTATTTACTGTAAAGATAATCATATAATAAAACTATTCTATTATTATTATTATTATTATTATTATTGTTATTATTATTAGTAGTATTGTTATTATTATTATTAAAACTAGAATTATTATTATTACTATTGTTACTAATATTATTGTTATTATAATTATAATTATTATTATTATTATTATTATTATTACTATTATAATTATATTTAAAATTATTATTATTATTATTATTACTATTATAATTATATTTAAAATTATTATTATGATTATTATTATTATGATTGTTATTATTATTATTATTATTATTATTATTATTACTACTACTACTACTACTACCAACTACTATTATTATTGTTATTATTATTGTTAATGTTATTATTATTATTATTAATACTTTATTATGAAAGCGAAGCAAATGATTAATTTTGCTTAAGACTTCCATATGTACAGTCACAGGCATATCAATTTGGAGTTTTTAATACATTTACTTTTATTTGCAACATGTTTGCATTTCCATTTATTATTTAGTTCATCAACCATTCATGGTGATACAATTATTTTAAGTTTACATACATACTATAAATTACAACAAAATGTTTGATTAAACATCTTAACCAGTTCAAATCTTAGAGAACAATTCGCCTATGTGCATATCCAAATGGATGTGCCTAGCACTGTACATAACTCATTTATGACTGCCAGTAGTTAAACAATAGTTGTACAAGCTTTGGTAAAAAGTTTGTTTCACTTCACTATAACTAAAAAAGCTATTGGTAAATAATAATTTAGAACAGGATATTGATTAACTTATAATCGTAATTTAGATGAACTCAAATTAATTTTTATATATGAATAAATATATAGATTCATCTTAGATTAAAAATGAGCGTAAACTTGTACGTTAGACATGCAAATGAATGAGATATTAAATAGCAAACAAACAAATGAGATTTTAATGTATAGCATACAAATTAATAAGATTTCAATGTATAGCATACAAATGGATGAGAATTTGATGTATAGCATACAAATGAATGAGTGTTTAAAGTATAATACACAAATTAATGAGATTTTAATGTATAGCATATAAATTAATGAGATTTTAATGTATAGCATACAAATTAATGATATTTCAATGTATATCATACAAATGAATGAGATTTTAATGTATAGCATACAAATGAATAATATTTGAAAGTATAGTATACAAATGAATGTTTTTTTAAGGTATGGGATACAAATGAATGATATTCTAATGTATAGCATACGAATGAATGATATTTTAATATATAGCATACAAATTAATAACATTTTAATATATAGCATACATATGAATGACATTTTAATGTATAACATACAAATAAACGATAATTTAATGTATAGCATACAAATCTATGAGATTTTAATGTATAGTATACGAATGAGTGATATTTTATAATATAGCATAAAAATTAATTATGTTTTAATGTATAACATACAAATGAATGATATCTTAAAGTATAGCATACAAATGAATGATATTTTAATGTATAGCATACAAATTAATGATATTTTGATGTTTAGCATACAAATGAATGATATTTTAATGTATAGCATACAAATGAATGATATTTGAATGTATACTGTACAAATGAATGCTATTTTAATGAATATCATACAAATTATTGATGTTTTAATGTATAGCATACAAATGTGTGATACTTTAATGTATAGTATACAAATGAATAATGTTTTAATGTATCCCTAGTAGCATTGTAGTCACTAATCCTTGGCTATTAGCCAAGGGATAAGCTAAATTCCCTTGGCTAATAG
>JARUHE010305407.1:0-12473 GCA_031471125.1 Archaeomysis grebnitzkii | reverse complement strand
TTATTAGTTTTACTATTATTAACATTGTTATTACTATTATTAGTTTTACTATTATTAACATTGTTATTACTATTATTAGTTTTACTATTATTAACATTGTTATTACTATTATTGTTATTATCACTGGTATTATACTATTATTAATGTCATTATATAGAAATTGTGTTTCAATGATACGATACCAAAGGTATTAAAATACTGAATTATGTTACGGCTTTCTAAAATATAATAAAATCAAAGAGCTTGAGCCGAAAATCATGACGCAATCTTTTATAGTGAATTGTAGTTGTTGTTACCACAAATACGGTAAATAAAATAAGGTATTACACAATATAAAAGCCTTCCTATGAGCACGACTGCGTCAAGCAAGTTTGCTCAAAGAGTTGAATTGGTTACATTAAGAACGTCTAAGCTTGAACAAAACAAGTTATTTTAAAGTTTAAATTTCATAAGATTATGTTCATTTAGGAAATTTCCCCCAACTATCACCAACCATATATAAGATTTAATATCACATTTTAAAAGTATTCAACAGATTGAATCAACTATAGTCTGTTGATGGTTATTAATGATAATTATTGAATATATGCTCAAACCTAGTTTGTGAGGTTATATTTGTTATTCTTCATTGGAAGATTTATTGTGAATTCCCATTAGTTTACATTTCATTATTATCTTGCCAGAAATGTATTTTGAAATTTTATATCAAGTAGGGTAAGTTGCGGAATTTCGACCGGAAAAGATACATTATTCTCAAAAATGTATATCTCGCTCATTGATTGCATTATAACGTTCAAGTTTGGTGCACTGTGTACTAGCGAAATCAAGCCATGCTTCCATAACTATAAAAATCTTTAAATATAATATATCCTTTTACTAAAAAAGATTTAAGTAAGTTGGTATACTTATGTGAAAAAAGAGTGAATTGCGGTCGCTTGTGCAAATTGCATCCACTATATTTTTCATCTTTTTTACTGTTTAACCAAAAGATTTGAGCTATTGCTTTTCCGTCTAGATCAATGAGGAATGAGCTTAATTTTTAACATTGTTACAATATATATTTTAGTTGGTGTCATAGATAAGTGATCTGTTGAGCGTAGGGCATAGCCTGTTAGTACGATACCAAACACATTATACGTGACAACAACGCTAAGCATAATATAAGTCCAGATCTACCTGGTTTATTCTAGATTGAACAACAAACAGAACCCTAAAACGTACACATCGCTATGATTTTGAAGGTGAAATAAAGGAAGGCAATGCAAGATTATTTTATTTACAAGCTTATTCGTTTATATTTCTAGAATACACAAGATTAGATTTCAACTACGGTTTTATTGCCATTTTATTTTAAATTTTATACTCATTCGATCAATTATATTGCTACCTCAATATTAACCCTTGTTGATAAAATTCTTTAAATAAAATAATGAGTTCCAAATTATTAATAATAAAGTGGACGCAATGTAACTTGTTATTGGTCGTTTTGCTTTCACCATGGCCGCATTTAAGCTTAGCATTGTATTCATAGAGCAACATGCACCCACGAAGTAGCTTTTGCACGTTTTCGATTCGGATGAAAAATAAAGTAAAAGATTTCTTCATGGAAAATAACCTGACAACCTTAGAACATCAGCATGACGAGCCAAAGTGCATATACACTAGGTAATTGTAGGTTGAAACAAACGTATGGTGATGCAAAACGCAATTTTGTCACTTTTATACTTTCATACACGCTTGTAGGTTATATTAAATTTGATTTTAAGTGTTTACATTACCTGTTGCTATCAGAAAGCATGCGCATATTTTAACGATATACTGTTTACAAACTTTAACAAATTTTGAGGAAAGATATTATAATTTGTTTGATAGGTGAACAAATGTCTGCAACTTACTCTAGTTTAAATTATTAGCTTATTAAGATACTAATGAAATAGACAAACACAGTATAAAAACTGAATATAATTTCCCAACAGTTTGTTTGTGTATATGAAATGTTAATGAAATAAATTAGCAATGCTTTAAGAAGTACGTAAAAGAGTATATTGACCCTTCAAACCTTGAGAGTGAGAATATTGTGTTTTGTCCAAAAATTACTCTAGATGTGTGTGTTAAATTATACATCGTATTTGAAGCAGTTTATTCCAGCTTCCAGCTTTATTAATTAGAATAGTGGTGGATATAATTACATTATAACAAAATAATGTAACATGCTTTATAGCTTTGTTTGAGAAAGTAAACAATATGGTATTACATCGAATTGTTTGTTCTCTGAAGCAAATATAAATTGTAAAGTGACAGTATGTTAAAGTAATGTTACTGCCTGTAACACATAACCTTCACTTGTATAGTTTATTTTTATAGTTTCAATGTTTTAAAAGGATTATTATTGAAGCTTATTTATAATGTAAACTTATTTAAACAAATTACATTTTGTTAATTTAATTCAATGTGCTTGTGTTATCACAAAACAACCTTCAAATTAATTATATTATCTGTTTATGACTATTACAAAAATATAAATACAATTATGAAAAGTGGATTCGATAAGGTACATCACAAAATGGTTAATTTAGAATGCATATTCTTATATGGACATACATATCAACAATTTGTGTAATATCTGAAGTTCAGTTTCGTCTATAAACTTAATTATTAATAAACTTTGTATTGATCTGTTACAACTTTACAACTTTTCAATATGTTTCGAAAAACTTTTGGGGACCAAAAAGGTATCACAGTTCAGCATGGTATCGTAACGAATTACAAATACATCTGATTTTGGTTCGTTTCCGTACCAAATGACGCTATACCGGATATACCCGAATGCTGTGGCAGGATATTTTTGATCTAGCTCTTTAGGAAGACCAAATGGGCAGCCATTTTAATTTTACTTATCCCATAAATGTTCACGTTTGAAATATCCCGTATAAATTTTTAATGAATAGTTTTTTTTATTTAAAATTAAAACAATAACATTTTCGCCAGTAAGTTATATAAATAAGCAATGACATTTGTATAGTAACTAAACTTAGCCAGGGTGTCACAAATTGGTATTTTTTCGGCCGCATTTTATTTTTTGTTCTGCCAACCTTTGTAAAATGATGCTCTGATTTTAGCTTAGCAAAACCAAAGAATCTGTGTTGTTTGGTTGTTTTATTAAAATAAAATTAAAATGAAATACTGTAAGAGTTGAGGAAAACAAAATATTTTCAAAAAACTTAAAAAAATCCTGGGATAATTCCTACTTTTGCTAGCAACATGTAGCAAAAAATACTAGCCAAATATAACAATTTGAATGATCTTTAATTCTGCAATGGGTACGGTCATTTTATCGGCTGGTCTAGATTTTGGCAACATATAAAAAACAACAGCTTTTATTGTTTTCAATTTTAAAATATTTAACACCAAAAAACGTCAACTAATGTTATAATTACCACGACATTTCTTTCGAACTCCTTGAGATGTCTAGACACATTCCATACGTTCTTTTTTATTGCATTTTTAAAATCTTTATAAGCGTATGTGTTTATTATTTTTTAATTGGTTTTATAATTTCAGAATTAATAATATTGATTACAAATATGAAACCGCTGTTTCTGTTTCACATTACGCAACAATACAACAGAACTATATGAATATTTTGAACACACTAACAGCTTAACAACAAAGTTGCTGCTTGTCAAATACGTCACGAATCTCAATCTTTCTTCATTTTTTGGGTGATGTGCAACGGTTATGAATAGAAAAAATAAAAAAGTTTCATTTGTCATATTTCACGAAAATGTTTAGCTTAGCTGTTTCCACTAAACATTTTGAATTTTTTCAGGTACAAAAAAACCTTTGGTCTATGTTAAGTCTCGCCTGTTTATTCTTTTTGTTAACTACCTGCTGTCACTTGTCAGCTGTGAGGCTTGTATGTTTGCTGACGATCTTAAACTATATGCTCAACGGACTACTCGTATAGGTTTTTTTAGAATGATATTGACTTTGTTTTCGGTGCTGTGTCATCGTGAGGTTTCTCCTTTTCCCTTCAGAAGTGTGTTCATATGCGCTTTTCCTGACTCCGATGGCCTCTTGACTCCCCTCTATACATTGGGGGTGAGATTATTGAGTGTCTCATAGAATTTCGGGTCTCGGGTGTCCTGGTTGACCTGGACCTAAAATTTAATTCCCATGTCCGGGGTGTGGTCGGACGGGCGGGTGATGTGGCGTCTTTTATATTGAGGTTGACTGTATGCGGATTATATGAAGCAATTGCTGGTCAATAACATCAGACCTTTGATTGAACTTGCATGTCTTGTTTGAAATATTGGCTACCTGGGGTGATGGGAGAAGGCTGAAGGGTGTACAAAGGAGCTGGACTAAAAATCTTGCTGGTTTCTCCAATCTGCCTTATGGTGAAAGGTTGTCCATGTTGAATGTCTACTCCGTAATGGGCAATTTTCTTTGCTAAGAACTGATATGGTATTGGAAAATACTCCATGGACTAGCCCCTCAGATTGCTCATGTGTTGCAACTTGTCCTGCTACTCCGTACCAGGGGCCACCCGCTGAAGTTGTTTGTCCCTCACGCCCAGTACGAAAAAAAGAGGTGGTTCTTTTCAGTGTGGAGTGTGACTGTTTGGAATTCGTTGCCCGCTGAGTGTGTCACCTCGCCATAGATATCGATATTCAAGTATAGACTCCACTCTGAAATTGTGCACCTTCTGCGGGATTATGACTGAATTCGTAACTTCTGCTCATGTGCATATTCCCTGCAGGCTGCCCGCTTGCCTGCTTGTGCCGCTCCTTCAGCTGTGTGTGGAAACCACCGTGTGTAAGATTGGGTCTCTCTGACTCTATCTGAGGTAATTATTATCGCCATTTAATAAACAGACCATGAATTCTACCTTCCTATGTATAGCTCGTCTCTCATACACATTGCCCCACCTTTTAAATATTATATGAGATTTTTTATGAGATATGAAGGTTGTTCACATCGAAACAAGTTGTTTTGGTTTCTTAAATATAACAGTTATCATTGTTATTACCATTATCAGTCATTGTTATTATTATTATTATTTTAATATTGTCATTGACATTGTTATTACCACTATAATTTTTATTACCATCATTATTATTATTAACATTGTAATATTGTCATTATTATTACTATTATCATTGTTATTACCGTTATCATCCATTACAATTGTAGCATTTAATATTTTTGTATCTATAAATGTTTGTAAACAATGAATGCCCATGCATGCGTGTGTATGCGCGTCAGTGTGTGCGTCCTTGTATGTATGTGTGATTGTGTGTATTTGTATAATTGTTTTCAAAATTCAAAAATTATATGAAATATAATTTTTTAAGTTGCCTGTAAATCTTACAATGTGTTTTTTCATCTTTATTCTGTTTTTATTTCTTATAGTTTTAACTTACTTTGTAATGAAAACCAAACTTAATAGTTGTTGTTTTATATTTGAGAAACAATTATTGATTTTTTTGATGTATGATAACTTCTTACATCAGTGTCATAAAGTCCTAGATTGTATATAATTAAATAAGTTTTTATTGATCTACAGTATGTAAAATAATTATGTTTTTCCATTTCTGTTTGTTGAATTTCATACCCTTTAAGTCAATTTCAACAAACTTGTGTAATCAAATTAGATCCAACATACTGTAGATCAATTTTGACAAACCTTTTTCATAATAAAAATAATTATGAAAAGTTAACCACTATTTAACAAATAGTAAATCATAATCTTAGCAAACTTTTGTAATCAAAATAGCTCCAACATACTGTGCATCAATGTTGACAAATCTTTTTCATAACAAAAATATATATGAAAAGTTAATCATTATTGAACAAAGAATAAATCATAATTTTAACAAACTTTCCATTATTATAAATTTATTTTTAAGAAAAGTAAATCACCATCGATCCAGTCGCAGATCAAAATTCAACCAACTTTTCATAGTTCTAATAAAATTCTACTTAAAAATTGATTCTGTATCAAAAAATACATCATTATTAAGATTAAGGACAGAGACCGGGTAAAACGTGAAAGTAGACTACCACGCATGCGCATGCAAATGTCAGGGCTAATATTAGTCTTATTAAACTGTATAAAATATTTGAAGAATCCAGACATCACCATATCAATATACATAATAAATGATAGTAATACATCATAATTACTCTTATATTTTTGTAGAAATAAAAATACATAATAAATAAATACAGTAGTACAACCTGATAACTTGGCTAAGCTGTCGATTTAGATAACAATAAAAAGTTAGTCATATTAAAAACAACAAACTAAGAGGATGATTACCATTTTATTTCAATTAACCATTAGATAAGTAAATCAACAAACCAAGGTTAATAGTGTATGTTGGTGTGTTTTCAATTGTAAAGAGCGCAACTCACATCAAAGCTTATACTTGTCCGATGTTGATAAAATTTTAACCATATAATTTAAGTATGATGATGGTGATGGTAACGCAGGCAAAACCAAACCTACATTCTTCACCCCCTACTCAGAAGAAAATAGCAACACACTACACTTACACATAGACAACACACCTCTGCCAATGGTCAAAGATCCAAAAAAACTTGGCCTAACATTCAATCCAAAACTCACTTACACAAAACATATAAACAACACCCTCATAAAAACAAAATCCCCATAAGCATGCTGAAGGCTCTCACCACCCTACACTGGGGAAAAACCAAAGAACTCTACTCACCACATACAAAACCATCAAACGACTAATCATAGAATATGCAAACATCATCTGATCACCTATCACATCCACCACAAACTTCAAAAATAATTCAAAACACAACCATCAGAACAGCAAAGGCCTGCACATTAGACACACAACATCTACACGACGAAATAAAATCCTCCCCAAACAAACGCATCTGAATCTACATGCCTCACAACTCAGACAAACTGTCCAACACCCAGACCATCTATTCCACTCATTCACACAACAGCCAACAAACCCCACACATGAAAAAAGATATATTCGATAATAGCAACAGCTATACGACTAACATGAACACAACCCCATATAATAACCAAACAATAAAACAACATACGACATCATACACACACACAGTGACAAACTACATGAACAACATACAATTAAAAAACAGACAAACACCAATAACAGTGAACGAATACTCCCACACAACAATCGCAACACTGGCACAGCTCAAGACAAATAAATCCCTTAGACTTAAACAAAAAAGCCCGTGACACACAAACCACACCAAACGGACCTGGCCGCGGAGTCCCTCTGGACGGACTTAATTGAGGACCTGCTGCGGTAGGGGCCGGAACCTCCGACGTGAGAAATCCATTCTGTGTTGAGGAGGGAGTGGAGTCGACAACAAGAACATCATGTTTCAAAAGTTTCAACATCTTTGGACGATTTTAGTTAGCACTATCTAATGAGAAGGGGACGTTATCCTCAAATTATAAACATTTTCTCAACTATTAAAACCATTAAATATATTTACAACAAAATTAATATAAGGATCGTGTGCATAAGAATGAAGAACGTGAGCTATACTGTATATGTCCTGATTTTTTATAAGTAGGCGTAAATGCGGACACAACCCTATGAACTTTCCTTCGTTTCCACATTCTCAGTCATTTTCCCGAAATTCAAAACCATTCTATGAATTTTTTTGAGCAATTACATTTGGATGAGATTTGTATATTTACCTTTATTTTACTTTTTGTGAAAATTCACATACTGTTTTTGATGAAAAATCTGAGCCATAAGTAGAAGCCACCATTTAAGAAAGAATCTTAAAAAACTCAATATCAAAGTAATTTAATGTCGACCGTGTGAACCAAGTACGAATATAGCGAAAGTTCCAATTAATAATATGGATACACCTATTGTTGTTTTATGTTATTGACTTGGAGAAATGTTTGTTTAGAATGCTATTCAGGGCTTTTAGTTATAATTATTTATTTTTAATTTTTGTTTTCTAATTCCAAAATTTACAGTTTTTATTGAGCGTGTTTAATTTATTAGTTTATTGGTTCATTTATTTGATTGGTTTTATTTATTTATTTCATAGTTTCGTTTCTTCATTTATCTGTTTCTTCAATTTATTTGTTTGTTTCATTCAAGTATTTAATGTCAATTTTTATTTACTTATTCATTTGTTTCATTTATTTTTATATGTTTCATTTATTCATTTGCTTATTCATTTATTTGTTTCGTTTTTATCTTTTTTTTGTTTCATTTAATTATTTACTCATTTGTTTCATTTATTTGTTAATTTGTTTCATGTATTTTTTTTATTTGTTTGTTTCATTTATTCTATTTATTCTTTTTGCTTGTTTCATTTACTTTATAGGTTTATTTATATATTTGTTTATTATATTTTATATATTTATTTGTTTGTTTTTATTTTTTTCCTTCACTTATTATCGAGCGCTTGAGCAAATTCAGCAAAAGGTCTATATTTGGCTTGGAGTTATGTCGTTTCCCTGACAAAGTGTTTTCTTAGAATACAATTTTATTTCAAATTTTCGAAAGTTTATAGATTTTTAAACAACAGCTTTCTATGTGTTTTTTTTTTTAGAAAAATTGAAATAAAAATCTTTTTTATTTTTGTTTTATTGCAATTTCTGTTAGAAAAAATGAAGATATAAACATTTTCAACAACCATTACTAAATACACTTTTTACACAAACTCACGTTATTTGAGTCGACAGCTGTTGTATAAGTTTGTTTATTACAAGGTTAACCAAAATCAAAATTGATTCATAACTTTTTATTTTTATTTATTATTTAGAATTAATTTTTGTAAAACGTTTTTTTTTTTGTTGAGAATTAATAGTTTTTTTTCGCTCTAAGTAAAACTTCTTGTAACATGATAAATGAAAAGTTGTTTTTTCAATTTTTTCAAAAAACACATGAATAAGCTATTTTTTAAATAAACTAGAGGAAGCAAATAAATTTTGTATGTTTGATTAAAGTTATTGAAAATTAATAGTTTCATTCTAAAATAAAAATGAAAATAAAAATAATCCAACTTTGATTTTGATTAACAATGAAAAAACTAATACTTAATAGCTAATACTTAAAAAAATGTATATAAAGTTTTCTTGGTTTTTATTGTTGAGAACTAATAGTTTTGTATTTTACTCTAAGTAAACATTCCTTAGAAATGAAAAATAAACCAGAAGAAGCACACCAACCTCGTTTGTTTAAAAATTGTTGATGAATAGTTTTTAATTTTATTCAAATTAAACATTCATTCAAACCAAATACAAAAAATGTATAAACTAAACTTTGATGTTCGTTAACATTGAAAAACAAAGTCTAAACATTTCTAAAAAACAAGTTTCTTGAAAAAAAAAAAAAATTGTTTAAAAGTTGTTGAAATAAAATGATTTTACATTTTCTTTTAAAACAAAAATACAAAAGTTATAAAACAAGTTTTTATTTTTCTAAAAACCAAAAAGTTTGTTTTTCAATTTTTCAAAAATATACTTAAACAAACTGTTATTCAAAAGTATAGCTGTATTTAAATGTATAACAGTATTTAAAAGTATAGCTGTGGTTCAAAATAAACAGTTTTTCATTTGATTCAAATCAAACAATCCTTTAAATGAAAAACAAAAATGTTGTAAGCCAAACTATTATTTTAAAAAAAAATTGTATGAAAACCAATAGTTTTACAATTTACTATAATTAAACATTCCTTTTAAAGTAAAAAATAAACAACAACAAACACAACAACAATATAACTTGAAACTAGATATACAACTATCGCTCACTTTTTCACACGCTCAAAACAAACATATAAGTGAAACAAATAAATAGGTAAATACTAAATATATAAAGTAAATGTAATAGAAATAAAAAACAAAATAATGAAACACATAAATAAATGAATGAAACAAATAAATAATAATTAAATTGAACAAAAAAAAATAAAAACAGCAAATAATAAATAGATAAATGAAAACCAAAATTAGATGAAACAAGTTAATACATAAATAAACAAATGAAAACAAATAATTAAATGAAACAAATAAAAAATGAAACAAATAATTATATTAATGGAACCAAGAAACTAACAAATGAAACAATTGAATAAACAAATGAAATAAATAAATGAAACAAACAACGATGGAAAAAAACATCAGAAATTTTAACTATTATTGGACTTTTTACTACACTTGGTTCACACGGTCGATATTAAACTATTCTACTTTGTTGTTGCGTTTTTTAGGAAACTTTCTTAAATGGTGTCTTCTACCTAAGCCAGTGGCCTTCCAACCGCTGTGCCGCGGCACACTAGTGTGCCGCAACAAGTACCCTAGTGTGCCGCAAAGCGAAGCTGAGACAATAATTACATCTAATATTGGTAATTATTAAGTAAGTTTCTCAAAACATTTTCAAATGAGCACAATGCCTAGTAGCCTATGCAACAGTGACAGGATAACATTCATATATGTTAAGTTGAATTCATATATTTTCATTCAAAAATGTGAAATATGGTTAAATTTGGTTAGGACACTTGAGGGAATTTTATGAAAATAAACGAAACAAACTGGAATACAAATACCCAACAATTTTACAGAACTGTCACAACTCTCGTCATATGCTATCGGTTTTGTATCAAATTATTATGTTTATTCTGTACACTCAAAACCAGAGGTGGGCAAATGTTGCACTGAGTGCTGTTAATGGCACTGAATCTGGCACCGGTGCCTTTCATACCTTTATTAGATTAAAAGAAAATGCAAGTTTATTAAAAGAAAATTAAATTATTTTAACAATAACTGTTTTAAATGTTTATGTATTTGGTTATATAGATAGAGTTGGCACGTAATTGCTGTTGTGTGCTAGTGTTTTTATAATTTGCCTGATTACGGTGTTTTTGTGATTAGATTCGAGATATAAGTTTATCCTGTTGATTTACTAACATTATATACCATTTTACATAGTTTGACATTACTTTTCGTTGTATGTTGCAGTTTCTACTAGTGTCTATGGTATGAAATAACAAAAAACAACAAAGTATATGGTAAAATTTCATTTTCTATGATAACGAAGAAGATGTTTAGCAGCACCGAAATTTCTTTTTGTAGTACCTTAAAAGAAAATTCTGCTATTTGAATGGTGGGAAAATACATAGGAAGGCGCAGTGCAAGGTCCGTTTTTTAGATGGACAAGGCTTAACATAGATCAGGTATTATTCTGCGGAATGTACATTGTGCACCAGAACAAGACAAATTCAGTATTTTCTCTTTATTTAGCAACGGAGAACATACTTTTTGTGTACATTTAATTTGGGACAAAACATATTATTATTTCGGAGTTAATCATCTTTATTTAATTCATGACAGTGACTTTTCGAGTGGTGTATTCCAACTCATCATCGGACTAGAAGTAAACACTTTAACCATACATGTAAATTTGAAATTAATGACAGCTATAAGACAAAGACTTTACAACATTTAAATTACAAGGCTGTAGAACAGGTAAAGTATCAGGTATATGAAATTAAGACTTTTCAGCAGACCTGCAGTATATAATTAAAAAAATAAAATTAGAATAACTTCCTGTTTTATTGTTTTTAATTTGCTATACAGTACAGTGAAACTACTGAGTTATGAAATCCTGATTTATAAAAATCCCGAGTAATGGCAAGTCTAAGTTATGAAATACATGAATTATAAAATATTTTAATCTTTTTCTTCCGAGGGTTTTAAGTTGTACGGAAAGTAAATTTGTTAAAATACTAGGTTGGACACTTATCTATATTTACATATATAATAAAATCTATCAATTTATATCAACTCACATCTATTGAATTTAAATTTAACTTTGAACAATTTTTTGTTTAAAATTATTTGTATGTTTTTATAAATACTTGTTGAAAAAATACTTAAATGTGTGAAAATTTTTACAAAACACTAGAGGACCGTTCTTTTACAAATTTGACGATTTGGAATCAAATCCGAAAAAAAACGAAAAGTACGGTACGAAGTAGACATTCCAATGTTTTTCCAAGAATGAAACACCCCCTGGCAACTCCAAGACATCAAAAAACAACCGTATTGGTCAGAAGCTAGCAGAAAACATAAAAAAGTGACAATCTTAGAATAAAAATATTATAATCATTATCATGTGTATTAATAATTCATAAATCATAATAGTAATTATGACCAAACATTATATAAAAACAAAATACCAACAATTATATTTATTTGAACAATCGTTGTTATGGAATAATACTTGTCGCTGATTGGCGAGTTACAAATCCAACCCGACTAAAAAGTTCGGGTGAATCCGATAGCCCGAATGACGTAACACGGTTAAACCGCGGTTCACCACCATGTCTTAATCATATAAATACGAAACCATTCGGAAGATTCAGACGGCTTTCGGTGACGATGCCATGGGCATCACACAGATTAAGGAGTGGTACAACCG
>JARUHE010305396.1:0-12476 GCA_031471125.1 Archaeomysis grebnitzkii | reverse complement strand
TAAAACCAATAACCAAGCCTATATGAAAAGAAATAATAATAGTATAGATGATATATAAGCATTCAAGTCATTGTCTGACAACGACGACGAGGACGACGAGGACGACGACGACGACAATGGAAACGCTACGCCTATGTAGAGCTTCGCTACGCACGCTCGACAATAAAAAATTGACGTATGGTCAGCGTTGCATACTGGGAATGTTCATCACTCACATGCAACGTATTTTTGAAGATATTTCCCAATATAATCGTGTTTACAATTGTACCAAACCTCCTAAGTTTTTACTCTACCACTTAGTTTGATCTCCATGGCGTAAATCTAGAAGTTTTTCCAAATTGGAGGCACCGTTCAGAACTTCACTCGTCGAATATTTCATTGTTATTTTAACAATTTCATATATGTATTGATATTCTAAAAAACTTTTATTCACTAGTAATTTGTGCGAAAATGAATGGTTAAGAAATTATGAATGTTTCTTTTAAAATTTGAGGCACCCATTATCACGAAAATAACGTTAGATCTCTTTCCAGAATATTTTCTAATATATGATAAGAATAATGTTTTTACTCAGACCCTAGAGACTGTAGAAAGATAACAATTAGATTATATTTCAGGAAAAATCTAAACATTGCAAATTTGTTCATTGAAATTAGATTTGCATTTCACAGTTCATTTTGATTCAATTTTTTTGAAACCCTTAGTACAGTTAAACCATTTTATCAGGTTGATGAAAAATAGTTTTTTTTTATAAATTATTTATATGGATGCACCTGGTCACTAATTATACACAATAGAACCTTGGGGTATTATACCAATAGAATATTTAAATTAGTAAATGAAAGCTAATTCAAGATAACAATAATGTTTCGAAATTAAATTTTATGAAGTTTCTAAATCAATAAATCAAACTACTAAATCAATGTATCCAAGCATGTATATTCCACAATTTTCAAAATAATTTTGATCTTTTTTAAAAAAATAATATTTCATATATATACATCATTTTGAACGGCAACCATAACTTATCTTGCTGACAGGTTGCATCAACGTGTCATAGTTTTAAGTAAGAAATATGAGATTATATAATATATATAAATAAAGGGGCCAATACTCAGCGCTGGTAAGAAATATGAGAGAGAAAGAATGAAATGCATGCTACTGTAACGAAATTAAAACCACTCATTTAAGCGTTACAACTGTTTATTTAATTGGTCTTCTCAGTATGTTTTAAGTAAACTTCAACAGCTAGAGCTGTTTCATAAAAAAACAATAACATTACTAAAATATTAAACTTGTTGCATTGGGCTCCTATTACGGACACATTACCAACTTCATTTGTTGATATACAAAGTATTAAATGAGTGTGATCTCACTTAGCTTTCATATAACAATTGCAAGCAATAGAACTTTGTGATCTAGTAAAAAATCTAGTAAAATCTAGTAAAATCTAGTAAAATCTAGTAAAAAAAATTAGAACTTTGTGATCTAGTAAAAATCCAACATTGCCGGAACCTAATTTTATAAATAGAGTAACATCACAAAATATTTAAAACTCTTTCCATGAGAGTACAAGCAAGATCGAGCAAGGAAATTTGCCAAAAATTTAATTTAAAATTAAAAACTTTAACATTCATCTTTTATCCATTTCTTAAACTAAATTACAGAAGGTATACAGCGTGTGAAACACCATACACATTTAAAGTACAGCTGGTGCTAATGTACAGCTGATGCTAATGTACAGCTGGTACTAAAGTACAGATGGTTTTAAAGTACAGATGGTTTTAAAGTACAGGTGTTGTTAAAGTACAGGTGGTGTTAAACTACAGGTGGTGTTAAAGTACAGGTGGTGTTAAAGTACAGGTGGTGTTAAAGTACAAGTGGTGTTAAAGTACAAGTGGTGTTAAAGTACAAGTAGTGTTAAAGTACAGCTGGTGCTAATGTACAGCTGGTGCTAAAGTACAGTTGGAGCTAATGTACAGCTGGTGCTAAAGTACAGCTGGAGCTAATGTACAGCTGGTGCTAAAGTACAGCTGGTTCTAAGGTACAAGTGGTGTCAAAGTACAGGTGGTGTTAAAGAACAAGGTGTTAAAGTACAGCTGGTGCTAATGTATAGCTGGTGCTAAAGTACTGTTGGAGCTTAAGCACAAGTGGTGTTAAAGTACAAGTGGTGTTAAAGTACAAGTGGTGTTAAAGTACAGCTGGTGCTAAAGTACAGCTGGAGCTAAAGTTCAGGTGGTGTTAAAGTACAAGTGGTGTTAAAGTACAAGTGGTGCTAATGTACAGCTGGTGCTAATGTACAGCTGGTGCTAATATACAGCTGGTGCTAATGTACAGCTGGTGCTAAAGTACAGGTGGTGTTAAGGTACAGGTGGTGTTAAAGTACAAGTGGTGCTAATGTACAGCTGGTGCTAATGTACACCTGGTGCTAATGTACAGCTGGTGCTAATGTACAGCTGGTGATAATGTACAGCTGGTGATAATGTACAGCTGGTGATAATGTACAGCTGGTGATAATGTACAGCTGGTGCTAATGTACAGCTGGTGCTAAAGTACAGCTGGTGTTAAAGTACAAGTGGTGTTAAAGTACAAGTGGTGCTAATGTACAGCTGGTGATAATGTACAGCTGGTGCTAAAGTACAGCTGGTGCTCATGTACAGCTGGTGCTAATGTACAGCTGGTGCTAAAGTACAGCTGGTTCTAAAGTACAGCTGGTTCTAAGGTACAAGTGGTTCTAAGGTACAAGTGGTTCTAAGGTACAAGTGGTTCTAAGGTACAGGTGGTGTTGAAGAACAGGTGCCAAAGTACAACTGATGTTAAATAAAAGAAAAAAATAATATTTATATTGATCAAGTTTGCTCAAAACTGAGATTGATTGACGCTCTCCCATTGCACTTTTTTATGAAGTAAAAAATCTGCCAATTTATTATATTTTTATTTGCAATTTTTCATTCATTCGTTTTCTAATTAATCTAATTAATCTAATTAATTAATTAATCTTTTTTCTCTTGGCAACAAATTCCATCATTGGCTCAACGCCAATGTAGAAATTTCTTCAGTTTTTATTGTATAATTTTGATCGAGTTGAATTTTTGTTATACATATTATAACGAAGTTGTGAATTAACTTTTATATAATTGTATTTTTTATTTGCATGAAAGTCTTATAAAAGTTTTCAGTGGTTTCCAAATTAATTTTTCATTTCAGATTTTAGGAAAAAACTATTCATTAAGTATACAAATGATCACTAAATATAAGATATACGTTAAATATAAAGCATTAATTAAATATAAAATATGTGTTCGGGTTAAGCTTTTCTTTAAATATACAATTGAAATACGACAAAATAATTATAATAACACCTTTCATTCAACTTTATAGTGCTATACATTATTAAATTAAATATTTAAATTGTTTACAAGCAGAGCTGGACTATAACATACTAATAAGTATCATTTTTCAGCTCATTTTATAATTTAAAAACGCACGAGTCTGAACACTTTGCTGGCTGTTTTTCTTCTCTAAATATAAAGTTCTTCTTGGTTTCATGTTTTTAAATACAAAAGAATTAATTTTCTTATAGTAAATTTGTATGTACCATCGGTGGCACAAGTATCTGACATTTTTCAAATAGAAAAATAAGTATAATAAAGTTATAAGTTCTTAATTTTTGTTGTACATTTCATACTGTGGAAATATGCCGTTGATTTTCACAGTATGGAATTTACACAAAAAATGATTATTATTAACTTCATTATTCTCACTTTTCGATTTTAAAAATGTCAGATATTTGTGCCACCAATGGTACATTTATGTTTAGTTAATTAAATATTTGTTTAATTAAATAAATCCAAATAAAATAAATTAATAAGTTTAATTCATTGCATATTTAATAAATATAACTGATTTGAAACTGTTGCTTAGCTTATTTCTAGTTTTCAGTCGTTAGTCGTTAGTCTTTAGTTATTTCTTGAACAATATAAGAAACCTATAATAGCACAAAATTGGCTAACTAAGGGATACAGTTACAGTTATTCAACTAAAGTTTTTTTTCCAAATTAATTATATATGTTTATGTAATATAACAGACAAAGAAGATTGTTTGAATGGTAAACCATGTCAAACAGTGTAATACTTTAACCGTTTCCTTTAACACCGGTGATACAAAAGTCTAAGAACTTATTCAACCTTACACAACAAGAGTGATATAAATCTAGTTTACGTTTTTCATAAACCTATACATGCACATATTTGACTGTATAAATTAATTAAAAACTTATATAACAACCCCATGATATTTGCATTGAAAATAACCCTAAAATCGTCAATATTGTTTCCCTATAGGCGTTATAAAGTTAAAACAAAATAATTGAATCAACTACCTGACATAGAGAAGAGTTGATTAATTTAAACAACATTTGATTTACAATGCAAGTTTAAAGTTTTAGATTATTTAGTTGGTCATTGTAAAACATTTGTTTACAATGCAAGTTTAAAGTTTTAGATTATTTAGTTGGTCATTGTAAAACATTTAAACGAAATAAGAAAAATTAAATATTTATATTTTATTTAGAAAGTTGAAAGAAAAATTAGAAATTTCATATTTGTATTTTATTTATAATGTTGAAAAAATAATTTGAAAAGTTATATTTAAATCAGTTTTTCAGTTGATGATACTCTTATTTGTTGGGCGATAGTACATATCATTCATTGGAGTTTACAACAATCGTGAGCCAATTAATGCAAAGGTCTTCAATAATAATACCATTGGATATTGGCTCACGAACATCCATTTCACGAACAAATTGGTTAGCTTATCTAGGGTTAGATCTAGGGTTATCTAGCGTTATCTAAGGTCAGATCTAGGGTAAGATCTAGGGTTATCTGGTGTTAGATCTAGGGTTACCTAGGGTTTCAAATTAATTCATGAGCATAAATTTCAAAGGCAAATATTTTCATTTTTATACCATCAGTAGCATAATAATCGCATATTTTTTAAATATAAAAACAAAAATAATGAAGTTATAAATTGTTATTTTGTGTTGTAAATTCAATACTGTGAAAGACCTGGCTGGATTTCCACAGTATAAAATCTACAACAAAAAATAATAATTTATAACTTTATTAACCTTGTTTTTCTATTTGAAAAATCTGTGAAACTTTTCCAGTCGATGGTACACAAGTCTTTATTAAATTTTATTTATATATTTTTAACAAACAAATCTCTTTAATTTATATAAACACCATATTTATGAAGCTGCAATAGCTTCGTTATATTTACATTAATGTATGTAATTGGAAGATATGCTTTGGTTCGGATATAGTTAGGAACGAATCAAGTTTTACAAAAATTTAAAATTTTATAAAAAATAGCAGTATTCAAATTTAAAAAAAAAATAATAGAAAATTGTCACTTACCTTTAATAGATAATATTGTTGTGTCTAAATATCGTGAGGAAACAATTATTTAAGGTAGGTTTCTTCCATATTAATCACCACACTGCAAACATATATTTACGGTCTAAAAAGTACTCACTGCACAATAATTTTAGGAAACTTTTAGCACTAAATGAAATAATTTGAATATTGTTTGTCGATCTAAGCAACTGTACAACACATTTGCTTTATATACACACAAGAGCAATCTTTTGGCTCAACTATGTCTACAATTTCGGTTTTCAAATAGACACATAACTTGTCTCTTTCATCTATACATTTTTAATACTTTTTCTACATATTTTTATACACTGTTTTTTTTCAATTTATTGTTTAAAAAAATTAATACTTTGTTTTGGAAGTTTCTAAAAAGTTATGATAATATAATTGTATTGGATGATTACGTGTGTCGGAAGAACTCATTTTCTGTTGTCTTGAAAAAAAAATAACTGAATTATTGCAGAAACATTTCTGTTATTTGTGGTATTTGGGAATTTTAACGAAATTACCAAAGTACTCTTTGGGGAAATAATTATAAAAGCATTTTTCTATTTTTTCTCTACTTTATAATTTACATTTTTTCTACTTTCTCTTAAAAATAAGTTTTGTTTTCTTTGAACCAGCAATTGAAGTTGCAAACGCAGTTATTGTTTTGAATTAAATATAAATTTAGTTTATAACTTGTCCACAAATTCATCGAAAATAAGAACGTTTCTTAACACATAAGACAATTAGTTTCACCTTTAATATATTACGTTTTTAATTAATGATTTATACAACGGTTATACAACGTTACGTAAAAACAACTTTCACTTAAAATGTTAATTTATCTGGCATTAGGTTTAAAAAAAATAATTAAAAATTGCGCCACGTTTGAATTCAAACTTCATTTTTAATACTTTGGAAATAGACTACAAGATGAAAAACACCTTTTTCTGGATTTTTTTCAGTTCTTTAATTGTTTTCTTTAAGAATAAAAGAACTGAGAAAAAAACACAAATTAATTACTTCAAAGAGAAAAGTTTTCAAGACCGATTTTTTTCATTTTGTTTTGTTCACTTTCTTGAATTATTTTCCCTTTTTTTCACATCAAATTTTTTGATAATTCTTCCATGTTTCCATTTTCTTTTTTGCCTGAAATAAAAAATAAATTATTAATATGTTTTTTTTATAATCTTACACATAATAAAAAAACAACTAAAAATGATATATGATAAATATGTTTCAAATAAACTTTCCATAATAAAGAAATAACTAAAGATGATAAAATAAATAATAAAAAGTGTTTTGTCATAAGCTTTAAATAATCAAAATTATATATTATAGATATGTTCCTCATAAACCTTACATATCAAATAACAAAAAAATAACTCAAACTTATGTATTATAAGTATTTTTCTCATAAGCTTTACATAGTGAAAGTTGCGGAAATGTGGCCGCCAAGCAAAACTTGTTAAAGTATGTAAACAGTGAACCATTAGAATCTAAGCACGATTTCTCATAAGCCACAGATAATGTAACTACTTCAAACCTAATGTTATATAATAGACATGCGTTTGAAGGATAGGTGGACGTTTATGAGTAGCTCACCCAAACAAAACAATAACTAAAAACTACAAAAGTTATTAAACAGTTTAACGTATTTTAATTTTCAATTTAATTTAATTATAAAACAAACGTTATATCGAAGACACATATAAATATTTCATATTTTGGGTACAATTTTATAACATAACGTTTTGATACACTTTAAGATATAATACAATTAAAATAAAATAAAACTATATTATAATAGTGTAAAAAAAATTCATAAAAATGATTACGTTAATTTTAATATGAAGTTTTAAATTTTGTGTTATATTTACAACATATTATAATTATAATATTTTGTGTTGTAATTATTTTATATTATAAGTATAAAATATTATATTATAATTATAATATATTGTATTATTATAAGTATAATATATTATATTATAATTACAATATATTATAATTATAGAATATTACAATAGTTTACTTTAGCTAAACATTTGTTGAAATAACTCTACGGCGTCTTATACTCAGAATTAATTTACAATGTATATTTTAATTTAAATCTGTTTTAAAAGTTAACCATCTTATGTTTTTATTTTCTCTAGCAATTGCGTTGAGATAATATTTCTTTTAGAAAAAACATAATTAAATTAAATTTTATATCATTGCATTTTAATCTCAACATAAAAAATAATTAAAATGTATACAAAATAATTATTTAAATTTGAAACACTAAACAAAGACTTTGTTTCAATACTGAGGCAAAACTTAAATTTTACCTCAAAAAACGAATCAATGTTATAGAATTTGTCTCAACTTGACCCAACCACTTTTATATTAAAGAGTATTGGAATTTTTTTTTATTAACTCGAACTTTTTCACTTAAGTTATACTAGAATATAAAATATTTATTTTTCATCATTTAGAACTATTTTATATAAAAAAGACGTTACAATTCATAAATAAATTATTCGTTTAAAAATGAGATACTCTGTAAAACCATAAAAAACGAAAAATAATTTTCGACTGAAAAATTAAAAATTAAAAATATTATATATTTTAAAAATGATACTCTCTACAAGACCAGTTATTTAAGACCTGTTTCAAAGAAACAAAAAATATTTATTTTTACTTGAATAAAAACATAAAAAATGTAAAAAATAGTTTGCTAGACCTTTTTAAAATCTCTCAAAAAGCTGAACATTAAAATCAATTTAAAATTTTAGTTTTTTCAAAACAACTTAATAATTCAACTCATCAAAAAACCGTAAAATTTAAAACATTTTTCAAAAAACTAAAAATTTCTCAAAATCAAACAACAATTAAGAGAAAGTTATAAAAACTGGAATTCCATTTACAGCTTCCCCCAAAATTGATGTTGCAACAAACCTAACGTAGTTTGTTTCGATTTTTACGAACTTGTATAACTTTAACTCGACGTTTTTAAAGATCCTTATGAAATCATTCGCCAAACTTCAAACAAACCTACTACAAACTACAAACAAACCTACTAATAACCTGAGTGGAATTTATCTTCCAACAAACATTTATATTCAGTTTGTCAAATTAATTGTAAGTGTGTTTGAATGATCTTACAAGGTTCTTTGAAACCTTCAGTTAAGGTATTTTGAAGCTCGGAAAACCCCTAAAAACAACCCCATCTTTCGGGGGGTACGTCAAGTTTGTTTCAAGGTTTTTTTCTGGGGGAGTGAAACCGTATTGCAAAATACTAAATTTAAACATTTTAAACTAAAACATTACAAAATACTAAAGTTAAACATTTCAAACTAAAACATTGCAAAATACTAAAGTTAAACATTTTAAACTAAAACATTTCAAAAAATAAAGTTAAACATTTTAAACTAAAACATTGCAAAATACTAATGTTAAACATTTTAAACTAAAACATTGCAAAATACTAATGTTAAACATTTTAAACTAATACATTGCAAAATACTAGAGTTAAACATTTTAAACTAAAACTATTCGAAATATAAAATATTCAAAATAAAAGTTTGAATATCTAAATTTATTGTCAAATGAATTTATTTATTTTCGGAAGTCATTGACTTTTTCACGTCTCTAATTGTTGAAATGTGTCATCATTAGAATTTCAAGTACTTATCCGATAAATAAGCAGGATTAACCCTTTAATGCCTGTAGGGGAAAAACAGTGACGTGTGTAGGGTAATTCAATTATATTGTGGACTTTGTGATAAAAATAATTCAGACGTTAAAGGGTTAACAAAAGCATGTTTATTCTCTTATACTTTATACTGTCGAATAATATTAACTATGTTTCATAAATTTATGATAAGTAATAGAATAAAAAACGATAAATAATGGATTAACAAATATGACAAAATAATGAAACATAAATATTTGATAAATAATAAAATGCTAATATATAATATATAATATATAATAGAATATAGATGTATGACATATAATAAAATATAAAAATGTGATAAATAATATATTAACAATTCTATAAATAGTCGTATACTAGTAAGGCGTAACCACGTTTTAATTTTAGCTATAAAACCAGTTTTTTATAAAAAAAAAAATTATTAGGCAAAGTGAAAGACTCCCTAAAAAATATTTACATGAAAGTTTAAAGCTTAAATAAAGTGCTAAAAAAAGGTTCTTCTAAAATTACTTTTCTCATTAATATTTAGATTGAAGATTAAAACGACACTTCAAGGTTATTTATGATCAAACTAGGTAGAAAACACGACCAAATCCTCCGATTTGGTATACCAGAGAAACATCTTCACCATTGATACAAAACAATCCCATAGAAAGTTTTTTTTTCCAAATAAACACTTTTCATCTCTTCTTGTAATGATAGCTAACTAGTTTATATTATATGGCAGTTGCAGGAGTCATATGTTTACTCATACAAAAATGAAAATTCTGCATTGCTTTTATAGTACTCCCTCAAGAAAATTACGTACGCGTACTAAACCTACCGCACGTACCTGGAATAAATATGCATGTACTTGGCACATTTTATCCACAAAAACACTACGTACGTATTTTGTGGATACAACGTTTTTTTACAACGTACGATTGGTACGTAAGGTACGTTTGGTACGCGTACGTACGTGCAACGTATTTCTTCTTGGAGGGTTGCAAGCACATATATGATTTCTCATATAAATGATATACCAATTAAAAGAATATCGCTTTCCCTGTATAATGGTATAAGAAACTTAAGTTAAATATCGATAAAAATTGTCCATGCGGCCCCTTAATATAAAAATATCACATATAATGGAATATATAACATCCAAATAGAAAAATAAACCAAATTGAAAAAAGTAATAACTGTGACGTCACGATGGTAAGTGCAAGGGTCAACATTTGCTACAGATGTTTTTGACCAAAATTTAAAATATGTTTGAGACAAATCATATTTTAACCCTTTCACACATAATTATTTGCTGCCAAGAAAACTGAAATATATTAATCCTTTAACGACTGTAGGGACAAAACAGTGACGGTTGTAGGTTTTTTTCAGTGCAAAAATAATTTATATTGTAGACCGTAGGGTAATAACAATTCAGGCGTTAAAGGGTTAAAGTAACTATTATACGCTTCCTTTATTGTATGGGACGATTTCGTCACATTAGGAGTGAAAGGCTCAAGTGAAAAACAACATATCTAATGATAACAACTAAATTTTATATTTTAATCCACGACTAATATTATATTAAATGTTATATTATAATATATTATATTAAATATTATTAATACTATATTAAATTATATTAAACATTATATTAATTATTATTAATATTATATTAAATATTATATTGAACTTTATTAATACTATATTAACTATTAAATATTATATTAAATATTAAATATTATATTAAATATTAAATATTATATTAAGTTATATTAAATTATATTAAATATTATATTTTAAATTATATTAAATATTATATTATATTAAATTTTATATTATATTAAATATACTAAATATTATATTATATTAATATATTATATTATTATTATAAATATTATATTATATTAAATATTATATATTATATTATATTATTATATTAAATTTTATAATAAATATTATACTATATTAAACATTATATTATATTATATTAAATATTATATTATATTATATTATATTTTAGACCACGATTGGAAATAACAAACTATTTTTGTTAGACATTGATCAATTTTCGTGTCATATACCAATGAAGTTTCCAGATTTATCGGATGGTGTAATTAACGTTATAATGAGATGATTAATTCCGAATTATAACCTGCATGTCAATTTAGTTTGAAAATTTCTGATTAATGTGTTGATCTATAAATAATAATTATAATTATAATAAATATAATATAAATAATTGCGATTTATTGTACAACTTTGAAAATGTTTTCTAATATTGTATATTAATTAAAACAGTTTGTTAATTAATTGAAAAAAAACATTTAGTTTTTTAGGTTTATGTCATATACAAATTTTAACTAACTATACAAGTACTTTTTCAATTAAAGTGAAATTGAAAAAATAACCACAAAATATATATATATTAAAGTTTAGAATGAAAAACTAAACGCAAAAAAAATTAAATAACATTTTAGAATGAAAAATGAAACGGAAAAAATATTTTAATTAAAATTAAAATTCAAAATTAAACACAAAAATTGTTTAAATTAATGTTTAGAATGAAAAATGAAACCCCAAAAATAATTAAATAAAAATAAAAATTAAAAATGAAACGCAAAAAACATTTAAATTAAAATGAAACGCAAAAATTATTTGAATTAAAGTTAAAATGAAAAAAGAAAGACAAAAAAAAATAAATTAAAATTAAACGCAAAAAATATTTAAATTAAAATTAAAATAAAAAATAAAACGCAAAAAATATTTAAATGAAAATTAAAATTAAAAATAAACGAAAAAAAATATTTAAATTAAAATTAAAACGAAAATAAAACGCAAAAATTATTTAAATGAAAATTAAAATTAAAAATAAACGAAAAAAAATATTTAAATTAAAATTAAAACAAAAAAATAAAACGCAAAAAATATTTAAATGAAATTTAAAATTAAAAATAAAACGCAAAAGATATTTAAATGAAAATTAAAACGCAAGAAATACTTAAATTAAAGTTAAAATGAAAAATGAAAAACAAAAAATATCTAAATGAAAATAAAAATGAAAAATAAAACGCAAAAAATATTTAAATGAAAATTAAAATGAAAAATAAAACGTAAAAGATATTTAAGTGAAAAATAAAACGCAAAAAATATTTAAATGAAAATTAAAATGAAAAATAAAACGCAAAAAATATTTAAATGAAAATTAAAATGAAAAATAAAACGTAAAAGATGTTTAAGTGAAAAATAAAACGCAAAAAATATTTAAATGAAAATTAAAATGAAAAATAAAACGCAAAAGATGTTTAAGTGAAAAATAAAACGCAAAAAATATTTAAATGAAAATTAAAATGAAAAATAAAACGCAAAAGAT
>JARUHE010305395.1:0-21276 GCA_031471125.1 Archaeomysis grebnitzkii | reverse complement strand
TACAATTGCGATATATTTATATATATATATATATATATATATATATATATATATATATTTCCATATTTTGGAACTATAATCAAACTATGTATCTGTTCTAACCAGGTCTAAAGTGACCAGCATATTTATAGAAATGTCAACATAATATAGTTCAATTTGCTGTTCTCATTCATTATGTATGTTTCCTTCTTCTCTATATGGAAGTACCAATTCATCCCAATCCAAATATGGTTTATTTCATGAATGCCACAATGTGTTGATAAATCATTGAAGACAATTTCATAATGTTTTTAAATCCATGTAATCCCTGGTCATTCTTTCTTTTTAACTAACTAATTTGAACTTTTCATTTAGCATAAATATCAAATAGAAACATATCTAGTGCCCTTACTCGATCTATTTGAAATTTCCTCCTTTAAGGTTATACGAAAGATATTTTTTACTGATCAGCTAAAAATGAAAACGGAAACTATAACGTTGTTGGGGTAAAACCAATTAAAAAATGTTATTTTTAAAATTAAATCCAAAGATTGAAATTATTAAAAAAACATAATGAATAATTTAACTCACTAACAAAATGCACGAAATGTACAGTGCTAATATTGATTAACATAGTCCTTAAAAAGTTTTAAATTCTACTAATTTATTATTTTACAAAGAAATATTTTTTGACTTTATCGAAAATCCTTTTCCTTTCTTTCTACATCTTCTTATTTTTATCTGTCTTTGAAAACTACAAATTGGTTTATTTTGCTGTGTTTCACTTTATTTGCAGCAACTATTAATGTTGATATATTTATTGTGCAATTTTTCAATGCTTTTATTTTTTATAAGAAAATGTTTTCAACTTTTTGATTTGACTTTCCGTCCGATTTTGTTTAATTTTATATTGTATTTGTTTATTTACCTAGTTAGGTCAAGTTCAAAAAAAGAGATTAAAATAAATTAGGAAAGTGTCTTTGTAAAAATTGTATCACTCGGTGTTTTATGAATAGTGTTTCAAACATACTTGTATAATTGAATATTCCAATTGTTTTTACCATATATATATTCAGTCTTTAAAATTAATAATAAATTTCAACAGTATATAAAAATAAAAAACATTAAAAAAAATATTAAAGAGATAAACTGTTTTTGTAAAAAAAAATTTCAATACAAAATAATTAAATTTTATGATTTTATGTTCTATTTATTTTTTAGTTCTAGAAGTATATGTGGAGTCGTTGATTTTGTACATATGTGTATTATAATAACAGTATAAATAATTAAATTATTTACAATCAGTTCTAAAAATTAAACATATAAAATAATAAATATTTAGATATTGAAATACTTATTAAATTTCAATGTAAATTTATAATTTAAAAAAAGATAAATTAAAAAGCATGAAATATCTTGTTTCATATTTATTAAAAACATGAAATCTCAAAAATACAGAGAAACATGCAACTCCAAATGGAGAAATAGTTAAAATTTAATGAATTTAAAATATTTTAAGATTAAAGATTTGCATTTAAACCATTTTAACCTTTTTTAAATTTTTCAATCACGATTTTTTTATTTCTTAAAACGATATTTGTTTTCCTTTTATTTGTGAATGTTGTTATGCAATAAAATAAAAATATATTTTATTTAACAACAAGGTATAGGCTTATGTCCCAATTTTTTAAATGTTGAAAGTCGATCTTGTATAAATTAAATTGTTAATGAATAAATATTTAATTGCTAAAATTGCTTATTAAATTAATCTTTTTTAAACATTAAACATAAATTAAAATGTGTTAAAATGGTCGTTAATTTTTTGAATTACTCAGTTTTATTGTTTTCGTTCTGTAAAATATATTTTTGCAATATTAGCTTAAATTTGCTTTGCATGGTTTTCATAATGCACATGGATATAATGCTACACTTTTAGCACCTTTTATTGGTATTTTGTGCATATATTTTAGCTTAAAAATCTAGCATTATATCTTTCATTGTATCGGTAAGTATTACAATTATTTGTTTTAGCGTTTAGCCAAACTTAATGATTCAAGTTAGTATTTTATAGCTGTTTTTTAATTGTTGTTTTTCATTTGATGATTTTTTATTTAAAATAAACATTAACAATAAATTCATTATTTATTGTTGATCCACATCTGTTTAATTAAAAATGAAATTAAAAGTTAATTTAAAATATTTTTTTCATTTCAATAAAAATAAAATGTTTTTGTTTATATTTGCATTGCTAATTTTAAAAAGTTTTTTTTTAAATATAAAAATAAAGTAAATATTATTTTATAACATTTGATGTGCTTTTTATTTTTTGCTTTATATATAGAACTCTAAATTAGATGTTTTCTCTTTCTATTATTCTCAAACTATAATCAAACCTTTTTCTAAATTTTCTACAAAATATTTTTAAAGGAAATGCGAATACTAAATTATGCAGTAATAGAAATAAAAATTTTAGGTTATAATATCAAAATTAGAAAAACGTTTAGGTAAAGAAGAATTAAATTAGAAAACGCTTAGGGAAAGAAGAATTAAATTAAAAAACGTTAGGGAAAGAAGAATTAAATTAGGAAACGCTTAGGGAAAGAAAAATTAATTTAGAGTATTTTTAATTGACTTCCGATCAAATTATTTGAATCGCAGTTTCTTCTTTTAATTGTGTTAACCTCAAATGTGAACTGACAGATGGCAGAACCGACTTACAACCGCCTGGCAGCGATGAGATTAAAGAGGATCAGTGGCTGGGTGTGACGCTCAAAAGCCAACGACCCGGCGGAAACGCACTGGTGAGGGGCGACCTTTTTGGTTTATGATTTTATGTTAAGGATTCTTCAATTTTTAGATCATCGTCATTTGATACAAAAAAGCTGAAAATAAAAAAAAGTTTAAAAGTTAAACACTAGCTTGTTTATGATGTCATGAAGTTCAACAAATTGAATCAGATAACCTCAAGGAATTATATTTTTTAGACTTCTTCTTCTTTGGTGTCCTGTTTGCAAACGTTGTCTAGAAAACAATTTTTTCCACCACATCTAGCATAACTTTTCAAACATATTAGGCGAGTACCCATGTTACCCACGTCTTGAATTGCAGGTTTGTGCGCATCGCTACATGGTGAAGAGTGACCAGGGCAGCACGTTCCAGCATGGCTACGGTCTTTGCTATTTGTTGCACAACAACCTCAAGGTGAAGGACATGCTGACGCCCTGCATCGGAAAGCCCGTCAAAAAGTAAGTGACCGTAGTTCAGAATTTGAAAAAGTTTTCTTTTCCATAAATTTTTAATTTTTTTATTATGTTTTATATTAATTAGAAACGAGTAAAAGGATTTATTGTTAGGTTATTCTTGATTTATTTTTAAGTTTGTTTAATAAATTAAATTAGTTTTAAATATTTGATTCTATTTCATTGTATATACTGTATTAGTCGTAATCTCGACCATATTTTCTCTTAACTCAATCAGTTTTTTTGTGGTTCAATCACATTAACACAATGTTATAAAATTTTGATTGCACCACAAAACAAAAACGTTGAAATTGAGTTAAGGAAAAGTGCGTTAGAAATTACGACTATAATTAATTTTATAATTGTATAATTGTATAATTCAACTTTTTTTGTCGTTCGATCACATTAACACAATGTTATAAAACTTTGATTGAATCACAAAAAAACACATTGATTGAGTTAAGGAAAAAAGGAAAATTACGTTCGAGATCACGTCTATAATTCATTGTATAAACAATTAAATCCTAAAACTTTAAGAAATGAAACTTTTGAAGTTCTTTGGAGTTCAAGTACAAATTATCACCAATGAAGTTATCTTCAATGCTAAGTGAATTTTCTATAAATAGTTGTGTGTTGTCAAGAAATAAGTTGAGGCGTGATACAAGTCTTATCCAACAAATAGAAATGAATTTTCTGACTGCCGATGAAAATGTTTTCTAATAATAGCATTTGTTTCCTATTAGAGAGCACCAGCAATATGGTTACTGTCAAGCAGGCACAAGTGGAATGCTATTAGAAGACGAGATCCTGCTCGGAGTGCCAGGCACTTACACGTGGCAAGGCACTATCCACACGTCCAACATTTCCGATGATTTTCTGCTCAGAGATAAAACTCAGTACTTTGGCCCAGTGACCGAAAATATGACGCCAGTGAAGAAATACAGTTATCTTGGTACGAACTTTTTTTATTCTTTATTTATTATTATTATTATCTTGCTACGAATTTATTTTTTTGTTATTATCTATTTATTACCATTATTATTTATTGTTATTTATTATAATTATTATCTTGGTGTGAACTTATTTGTATTATTCTTCAATTCATGAATGTTGTTTCTCATACCTATAATGCATTTTTTCCTATGTACAAAATGGTTTTGTTTATAAAATATTTACTTTATTATAGCTGACGTTTTAAACATTTATAGAATACTATTGTTTGTCTGTAAATAGATTGACTAGTTTGAATTACATGAACAATTTTTGATATGGAAAGGTATAACAATACAACCTGTTTAAACGTGTTATAACTTAGTTATTCATTTTTTAGATCTTAAAGATATTCTGTTGTTCAGTTTTAGAGTAATATGAGAAATTCACTTTGTAAGATATTTTAAAGCTTTTTCTTTCAAATGTGAGGGGATTTAAAGTTGTTCAAAATTTTCAGGATATTCGGTAACCGCAGGAAACTTTTTTGGCAACGGAACCTCCTACGTGGGGGGAGCCCCGCGATCGAGGGGCGTTGGTGAGGTGGTCTTCTTTTCTCGCAAGAAGATCGGCGTCACGATTTTGAATGTCGACCTTATTTTGAACGGAGAGGAAGACGGATTCGCATCGAGTTTTGGCTTTGAGGTTCTGGCTGTGGACATCAATCAAGATGGGTATGTGGAATCACACAAACTGTTGCTCTCTGTGGGAACGAAACTATTTGTTTTGCCGATCTAAACTGTATAGAACACCAATTAGATATTTAACTTTTTACCTTTGAAAAATGAAAAATGTATTGATTGTTTATGTTTTTGTTTGTAGGTTAGACGACTTGGTTGTAACGGCTCCATTCTACAGAGGGAAAGGAAATCCAGCAACTTCTGGTGCAATTTATATTTATATGAACAACAGAGAATCAGGTTTTAGGGAGAATATGCCGTTCACTAAAATTACAGGTTAGTTATTTATTCATTTTATGAAAATCCTATTGCTGGAATAAAAGAAAATGTGTTCCATCAAGTGGTGTCAACCCTTCATTTAAACCATTTAATCCATTAATTTGCATCTGTATCCAGGCGATGATGAATAATTATATTGTTAGTTCATTTCTTGATAAACCCGTATTATTATTATTTTATTCTTTATTATTTATCAGATTCAATTTGTTCAATCTGATAAGTCTTATGATGTATTTAATGGCCCAGTATGTTACTTTATGGTATGTTTTTGTAGCTTTAATTTGGTATTTATATTATATGACCGTTTTGAGGATATGTGTAACAAAAAAAATAAAAAAATAGAACTTAACAAGTCGAGGTTAAATAATGAAGCTGTCATGACACTTAAAAATGTATCATATAAATTCAACTGAGTCTGCGAACCTCTATTAATGTCGACCGAAGTGAACATATTGACAACTTATGAATGAATCTTTTTAGGTCCCAGCCAGCCTGACGAGGACAGTCGCTTCGGTTTCTCCATCACATCCCTGGGTGACCTCAACCAAGATGGCTTCCACGACGTCGCTGTCGGGGCTCCGTACGAAGGCAAGGGCGCGATCTACATCTATTTAGGTTCCAAAGATGGACTGAAGATGGAACATGACCAGGTGAGTTTATCTTTGGCTTGTCAGTGCTGCCAGAATGTCTGCCAAGACTCTTGACATATTATTTAAGAAGTTTTATGTTTGCAATTCAATTTTTAAATTACAATATTTCAATGCCTTGTTACTGATTTATGGTTAATAAGAAGTGTATACTTTGATGCTTCATGACAGGCAGTCATGAATTATATTGATGTGTTGTAGATTACTTTCATGTGTCCCAACAATTAGTTAGATGAAAGACATAAAACATGCACAAAAAAGTGTCGATAGCATCCTCCATTTTGTGATTGCTAAATTTCAGTATTATTTTATATTAGTTATCCGAAAAACTGAAATACCTTTTAATATAATTGTATCATTTCAGAAAATTGTAGCAGAGGCCATGCCAGGTGTGACATACAATGCCTTTGGATATGCCTTGAGTGGTGGTGTTGACATGGACGACAATGGCTACCCTGACCTGCTCACCTCGTCTTTCTGCAGCGACCGTGTTTTGCTAATCAGGTTCGACAAATTACGTTTTTTTAGTTTTAAATGAAAATTTATAGGTTTATGAAAAGATATTTTCTTGAATGTAATTTTTAAAAACAAATCTATTAAACTGTAAATATAAAACATATGAATTAAAATTGCTATGCTTATCAAAATACAATTTTAATCAAGCTACAATGAATAACATAAAATAAATTTTCTTATCACAAAAAGTTTTCTGAAACACAATTATAATCAACGGAAATTTTCAGAACGAGACCAATCATAAAAATTGAAACAGACGTCAAATTTGAAAATGGGTTCACGAGCATCGATCCTTCGAGAACTGGGTGTGAGGATGACCCTAATTCTGCCGACACGTGGTGAGTTACTTTTTGTCAGATTTATTGGTGAGTTACTTTTTGTCAGATTTATTGGTGAGTTTGTTGCAAATTATTTCTTGGGTGATTTTGTTGCAAATTATTTCTTTGGTGAGTTCGTTGCAAATTATTTCTTGGATGGAGTAGTTGCAAATCATTTCTTGGGTTAATTTGTTGCAAATTATTTCTTTGATGAGTTTGTTGCAAACTATTTCTTTGATGATTTCGTTGCAAATTATTTCTTTGGTGAGTATGTTGTATATAGGCCTATATTACACGAAGATTTTACTGTTTCATCTATTTTATATCACATTGCAAATATTAAATGATGACATTAATTAATGTCTTAAACATAATAAAAATGAAGGTTTATACAAATCGCTTAAATTAGCAATTTCTATTGTACAAAATTATTCAAGAGCTAAAAAGGTTATTATATTTAATTTTATTAATTTGTGTTCCAGTTTTTCTTTCGACGCTTGTTTCAAAATGGAGAACGAGGGAGGTGCAAGGACGGGTCTTTATTTGGAGTACAAAGTGATGGAAAAGTTCTACAACGACCAGGTTGTGTCCCGGGTTCGTTTCGACAACGAAAACGACAACGCCAGAAGCACAATTTTGAGGAAAATTCAACTGAGACCTGAAGATTTCGGAAAATTCAGATGCTCGAGAGAACTCGTATACATAAAGGTAACTTAATCAAACTAGTTTGTTTTTATTTTTATCTAATTACTAGATCTAGAAAAATTTTCTGATAATCTTTCAAGAGTGGTGCTCTTGAGTATTGAATTTTAATTGATTCCTCATTATTAAAAGAAATGTTGCTCGCTGGAAAATAAAGAAAGTCAATTTAGTGAAATAATGTAACGAAAATTTTATTTTGTCAACAGCAAAGTCCAACTAATCAACAAGATTACATCAGACCTTTGAAGTTCAGTTTGTCTTATAAAATAGAACAGAAAGAGCCAAGACAAGTTGAGGAAGGAGAAAGCATCCCCAATATCAATCTTTATCCCATTTTGGATAGAACACAAGCTGAAAGGTACAGTTTTGAGAATTTTGTTCGGGCGTTGTAATTTACAATATTTGTGTCTATTGGATAGAAAGATTTTAAAGGTTCATAATTTTAATTTTTTTGTTTTTTTTTGTTTGAGGAATTCTATTACTCATCAGAACCATATTTAATGCTTAGTTTTGAAATTCTCAATTTTTTTTATCAGAACCGAATGAACAATTATAGCTGTAATGAATTATAATTAAGAACAATTCCAAACTTATAGATAAATATTCTGTTTTTTTGGTCTCTGCGATGAATAAACTTTGATATTAGTTTTTGTTTAATCATAGCCATCACTCTCACTCTGATGCTTGAAAACAAAAAAAAAACTTTGGAAAACATTAAGAATTCCACAGCAGCTGAATACTACTAATAATAATAAGAACAATTCCACAGCAGCTGAATACTAATAATAATAATAAGAACAATTCCACAGCAGCTGTATAATAATTGATGTGTTTCAGAACATTTGAAGCTTTGTTTGCTAAGGATTGTGGCGACGACGACATTTGCAACAGCGACCTGAGACTGAGCTCTAACCTGGACCTCGCCCTCCATCCCAGTCGGCGCCATTACCTCCTGGAATTGGGCAAGGACAAGAACGCGACTCTCAGCGTGACGGTGAAGAACAAGGGCGAGCACGCTTACCTTGCCAGTCTGTATATCGAACATCACAAGGGACTTACCTTAAGTCACATTGACTCAAATGTACGTTCATGCTTATCTGTATATCAACACTTAGTCTTTTCAACAATCTAGGTCTCATTTATAAACGAGATTAGAGATCTATATTTCCCAAACAAATTACAGAGACCTAATATATCTTCTCACAGATTAACTTGTAGTTTTTCATTCTGAAAGTAATCAAAATTATGAAATTTTAGTTTAATGCTTGGAAAACATTTGCTACTAAAAATTATTTTCCACAATGTTTGAAAACAATGTACAGTACATCATTCCTTGTACTCAAATATGTGTTAATGTTAGGAAATACATTTTATAACATGATTAACCGTTGCATTCAAATGCAAAAATCGTATAGACAACTTATAATTAGTTTTGTTTATATTTTTTTAAAACGTTCAGTATTTTTTTTGTATTTTAACAATATAATAAATGCTTAATTTTGCAGACTGGACCATATCACTGCGTGCCTCTTGACGACAAAGACATCCTCCATTGCGACATCGGCAATCCGTTGATCAACTCGACAGGACTTCTGACCTTCGTCTTCAAACCTTCAAACTTGCGCTTCAACGACAGGTTCATCAAGTTCATTATTTGGGCTAATTCCACCTCGGAAGAACTCTCTCCTCCCGACAGAGCCGAGTACAATATTGAGGTGATCAAACGTGCAGAAATTTACATTCAAGGGTAGGTTTTATTTTTTACTTGCTCTTTCAAATATTTTAAATTTACATTCAAGGGTAGGTTTTATTTTTATTTTACTTCTCTTTTAAATATTTTAAATTTACATTCTAGGGTAGGTTTCATTTTTTTACTTCTCTGTTAAATATTTTAAATTTGTATTCAAGGGTAGGTTTTATTTTTTTACTTCTCTGTTAAATATTTTAAATTTACATTCAAGGGTAGGTTTTATTTTTTAACTTCTCTGTTAAATATTTTAAATTTACATTCAAGGGTAGGTTTTATTTTTTTATTTCTCTTTTAAATATTTTAAATTTACATTCAAGGGTAGGTTTTTTTTATTTCTCTTTTAAATAATTTAAATTTACATTCAAGGGTAGGTTTTATTTTTTTTATTTCTCTGTTAAATATTTTAAATTTACATTCAAGGGTAGGTTTTATTTTTTTAATTCTCTGTTAAATATTGTAAATTTACATTCAAAGGTAGGTTTTATTTTTTTTGTTTCTCTTTTAAATATTTTAAATTTACATTCAAGGGTAGGTTTTTTTTTATTTCTCTTTTAAATAATTTAAATTTACATTCAAGGGTAGGTTTTATTTTTTTAATTCTCTGTTAAATATTTTAAATTTACATTCTAGGGTAGGTTTTATTTTTTACTTCTCTGTTAAATATTTTAAATTTACATTCAAGGGTAGGTTTTATTTATTTACTTCTCTGTTAAATACTTTAAAATTACATTCAAGGGTAGGTTTTATTTTTTTTTATTTCTCTTTTAAATACCTTAAAATTACATTCAAGGGTAGGTTTTATTTTTTTTATTTCTCTTTTAAATATTTTAAAATTACATTCAAGGGTAGGTTTTCTTTTTTACTTATCTGTTAAATATTTTAAATTTATATTCATGGGTAGGTTTTAATTTGTTTTACTTATTTGGTAAATATTTTAAATTTATATTCAATGGCGGGCTTGAATGTTTTTGCTTTTCTTTTAAATGTTTTTGATGATTTCAATTTTTGTTAGTTTTTATTCAAGAAAAGATTTAATTTTTTACTGTTCTTTTAAATATTTTAAATTTAAATTTAAGGGTAGGTTTGAATTTTTTAATTTTCTTTCAATATTTAAAATTTACATTCAAGGGTATGTTTGAATTTTTTAATTTTTTCAATATTTAAAATTTACATTCAAGGGTATGTTTGAATTTTTTAATTTTTTTCAATATTTAAAATTTACATTCAAGGGTAGGTTTTAATTTTGTTACTACTTATCAAAATTTTTAAATGTTTTCAATGTTTTAAATTTACATTCGAGGGTAAGTTTGATTTTTTACTTTTCTTTTCAATATTTTAAGTTTACATTCAAGGGTAGGTTTGAATTTGTTCACCTTTCTTTCAAATATTATAAATATTTAAATATTAAAGGTAGGTTTGAATTTTTTACTTTTGTTTTAAATACTTTCATAGTGATTACTTTTTAGTGCTCAAATTTTTAAAGAAAAATTAATAATTTTCAATGTAAAACAAATTGCTACTTATTTTATGTTGTTGTTATTTAAATTTAATGTGATGCCAATATGTACTAGTTTCTAATAAAATATAATTACCTTAAACTATTAAGAAATAACAAGAAAAATAAATTAAAATGCAAGCGTTATTGTTAAAACATCATTGTGTATAATGCAAAGAATTCAATAGAAATCATTTTTTATCAATTCCATAGAAAAGCAGAAAAAGAGCAAATCTTCTATGGCGGTGACATAGTCGGAGAATCGGCGATTAAACACCTCGAGCAAATCGGACCAAAGGTTGTTCACAAATACAGCATTCAGAACAACGGTCCTTGGAAGGTGGATGAGTTCGATGTGAAGGTGTTGTGGCCACACCAGGTGGAGAACAACAAGGAACAAGGAAAGTGGCTCCTCTACATGACAGAAGCACCGATTGTTGATGGTAATGTGTTACCTTCTCACTTTATTCAGCAAACATTATTATTATCCTCTTGAAAACTCTTAACTATTTATCGATATCAAGTTTAGTACATACATGACAAATTATTTTATAAAATATGTAATATAATAGTTCTTATGTAAGATAAAACAAACATCTTATCTCTCAAGTTATCACTAGATGAAATTGATAGAAAACTATATGAGACATCCTTCAAGCAGGAGTGTATTTTTTAAAAATTAGTTGTTATCACATACAGTTTATTTTACAATCATCTTTTACTTTCTTACATTTTTTTTGGAAGTCATGACAACTGTTTCTTGAAGAACATCTTGTAATTAAAGTATAAGCATTATTTTTTATAAGTATATAGTTTAAAGTAAATTACTTAAAATGTGAAATTAATTTTTTAATATTCATAGATGTTTTACATATTTTCCAGGTGATGGTTATTGCACAATTGATGATGATAATGTAAATCCATTGTATTTGAAAAGTATGCCATACCTTTACTTAAATCCTGATCAAGATAAAGACATTACCGACGCGGGTTATTTGTCAGGCACTACACCTTCTTCAAATAATGAAGGCGTGCGAGTTGTCACTGAAAAAACAAAAACAACAATAACTAAAGTATCTACAAACAAAAAAGTTATTACATCAAAACAATCTACCATAAATAGTAAAAGTTCTTCATCTTATGGAACTGAAAACACATATGATTATGACAACAAAGATGAAAGACGACAAGCTGGAGCACGTGTGCACAATAGAGTTAGTCGTAAAGTTTATCCTTCAAAGTTTGACAACACAGACGATGAAACAGATTTAGATTACAACAATAATGTTGATGATCAAGATGGTTGGAAAACAGATGCAGATGGAAATCTTTACAGAGAAAGTTCTAGAAGAAAGGTGGACCAATCTAGCTCTAGAAGAACCTACAAAATTACCTCTGATGGAGATGGTAATACACATTATGAGGACTCTCATACCTTTGGATCTGATGGAAGTAAGAACAATGTTGAGGGAGATCAAGATGGATGGAAAACAGATGCAGATGGAAATCTTTACAGGGAAAGTTCGAGCAGAAAGGTGGATCATTCCAGCTCTAGAAGAACCTACAAAATTACCTCTGATGGAGATGGTAATACACATTATGAGGACTCTCATACGTTTGGATCTGATGGAAGTAAGAACAATGTTGAGGGAGATCAAGATGGATGGAAAACAGATGCAGATGGCAATCTGTACAGAGAAAGTTCAAGGAAAACAGTAGAACAATCTACTTCTAGAAAAACTTATAAGCACTCGTCAAATGATGGTGATATGTATAATTCTGGTGATGAAAATGTTGGAAGAGATTCAGAAAGAAATTATGGTTCTAGAAGAAATGAAGAAGGATATAGATTTTCTGATAGACCAAGGCCAGATTCCTCATCAGGTTTCAGAGGTTACGATGATAGAACCAGATCTGAAAGCCATGTAAGACAATATGATGATAGACATAGTGCTGACGATGACCAAACAAGAGGAAGAAAAATCAACGAAGGAGACTATGAATCTCGACACACTCAAGGCCAAACTGAACATGAAAGATACGATGATAGGATTAATTACGAAAGAGGCTCAAAGGTCTATAGTAGCGGTCATCAAGAAGAAATGAACTCAAATTCCGATAATTTAGGTAAAGATATTTCTAGGTCAAATGTATATAGTACAGAAAAAACCTCCGAAGGAAGTAGATCTTATAACAGAAATGAATATTCTAGAAGAAAATACACTTCAAGTGACAATGAAGACCAAGTGAACAGAAATTACGATGGTTATAATAATCAGCAAGGTACAAATTATGATAGAACATACTATTCAGGAAATGATCGTTCACAAGATGAAAATGATCGACGAAGTTATGATTATTCATACTTTGATTCTCGTAATGAAAAGAGAAGGTTTGATGATACTGGAATATCTGGTAGAAGAAGATTGGGAAATGATGACAGAGATAGAGGTAAAAATTATAACTATGAGTACACAAAGACACACTCCAGTGTTGATAAAGACGGAAAAACCTCATCCAAAACTGTTGAAAATTGGAGCAAACACGACAACAATGGCAGCCATTATGACAGAAAAACTAGTACAAGTGGGGACCCCTATCGATGGGATGATGAAAGCTCCTATGGTCCAGTTCATGGTGAAAGAGGCAGAAAAAATTGGAATGCTAATGTGCACAAGGAATTGACAGGTCCTAGTGATAGAGATTCAGTGGTAAGGCAAGAATCCACAACATATCAAAGTAGTTATTCATCGAACAGAGATCCTAAAATAGTTAATTGGGATTATAAAAATGAAGATCAAAATGTTGATGATAAATCCTATTATAGAAGAAATCATTCAATGAAGAAAGTATATAATAGTGACAAAGATGTTCAAGGAAGATGGAACTCACAAGGAGGGTTTAAAGACCAACATACGTCCGATGACGATGAAATAGTTCTTGATGGTGACAGAAGAACTTCGTCAAACTCTGGTAGTAGTGCAACATACTCAAGAGCAATTGTGGATGATGACACAGGTGAATCTCATGTCTATTCACAGCGAGTATTTAGTAGAAATCCAAATGAAAAATGGGAAGAAGTGTCTTCATTCTTACCAAATGAAGAGCCATCAGAACAGCTTAAGCGTGTGAAACGAGAAAGAGAGATGATCATCAAACCAGAAGCCATAACTGATGAATCTGGAAAAACTATGCAAGGTGTCAAATTTGTGAGTATTGGCTGTTTTAATTACTTTATAAATTATAAACTAATTGAAATAAAATTGTTATTTTTGCTATGTTTTTCCAAATGTAATTTGAAAAATGTATTAACTGAATGTTCGTTTTACAGAGATGCGATGGACCAAATCCCACAGCAAAGTGTTTTGCTTTCAAGTGTACAATTAAAGGATTAAATGCTGGTCAGGGTGCAAGTATAAAGATTGTTTCTCGCTTGTGGAACTCGACTTTGGTGGAAGATTACCCCAGAGTGTCTGTGGTCAGTATAAAATCCATGGCTACCTTGGAACTTCCGGATGACATAAGAAATGACCAAGACACCTCTGACGATGCCGACTCTGCGGAAACACTAGCATATCCTGATTTGCTGGATCAGCTGCCACCAAAAGCAGTTCCCCTTTGGGTCATTCTGGTTTCGATT
Source organism: Archaeomysis grebnitzkii (assembly GCA_031471125.1). Classification (NCBI taxonomy): domain Eukaryota; kingdom Metazoa; phylum Arthropoda; class Malacostraca; order Mysida; family Mysidae; genus Archaeomysis; species Archaeomysis grebnitzkii. The sequence goes on along the minus strand of JARUHE010305395.1, from coordinate 7,045 downwards.
TTTGCTGGACTTCTCGTCTTAATAATAATTGTGCTAATTCTTTGGAAACTTGGCTTCTTTGAAAGAAGACGACCTGACCCAACTCTCTCAGGTAATTTAGATAAAGATGCAAATGGGTATTAGTGACTAAAATTAATAATCAATGTCAGTCTCGTGTGCCAAATATAAGACATGCATTCAAAATAAATTTTAGACAAAAAAGACATTTATTTATTACAATTGTGCTAAATAATTCTGTTCGTAGATTAAAATAAAAAGTGAATTTTTATATTTGTTATATTATGATATTGATACAAGTCACGAAAATATAAAATGTAAGCTGTACGCACTTTCTACTATTTTACAGATTAAGATGTTGGATTTAGTGTAACTAAGAGTGACAACTTTGCTTCACTCTAAAGCATGATTTCCACTCTCATAAGTATGTATTTTTTAATTCATGAAACCAACTGATGGGTTTTTTTGAGGGTGTTTATTTACCAACTACTTAAACTTTTTTTCAACTATTTTTAAAGACATAATAGCTTTTTTGACTGACTAATAACCTTACATTAAACAAAAAATCTCAAGATCTGGCAATTATTTATAATTTATGTTGTAATGTAAAGTAAAAAAAACTGTTTCTGTTATAAAATTATATATTTAAAAATAGATTCTCTATTTCATTGTTACTGTACCTAAATTATGAAATACATCTTAGTGTATATTTACTTTATGTATATAAAGATTATTTTGTTTATAATATTCATTAGTTTATTTATAATTGCTATAAGCTGGAGATGTGAGACTAAAACTTTACTCAAAATTTGTTGCTCTAGTCTCTTAACTTGGTGGTTGGAAATCTAAAAAAGGAATCTTTATGAATGCTTCCATTTTTAATGATTTTGTTTGCCAAATTCTCCCAATGTAAAGTTTTGCTTAAGTTTTTAACAATCTAAATATTTTAGTTTAAGGAGACATTTTGTGAAGGTGCTCATTTCTTATTGTGCCTTTCATTTCTAATAATTTATTTATTCTTCACTTTTATTCCTTGATAAAACGAGGCTAGATTACTTCTATATTTTATGATGCACTCTAGCAACTTTGTGCTGTATGATGGTGCTCTTTAATTTTTAATGATATTTGATTGATACTAACAAAGTCTTAGAGGTCTTAAATTACTTTACTAAAAATTGTTTTGTTTTTATTTTTAAAACTAACTTAAACAGTTGATTAGTTTTGTCATCTGAAATAATCATTGAAGTTGATTTTACAACACAGATAGTTACCAACTATTTCATCTCATTTTTTTGCATCAAATAGTTTTGAAAAAGTAAAATCAAATTTATTTTATAATTATCTGTGATAATGATTATTTATGTTGTTTTTTAACTTGGCTCAAATAACAAGTCTTTGTAAATATAATGAACTTAAAATTAAAGCCTTGCACCTAGTCCATTAAGTTTAATTCTGTCAACAAAAAGTGGTACAGTCCATAAGTTTAATTTTTTTCAATAAAATTGTTTGATAAAAAGTGGTACAGCTAATATCAAAATGGATGGCAGTTGTTTTAACTTGTAGAGAATGATTGGAATCTGTGCCTTATTGATTCTATTTTATATCAAATTAAATCAATATTTTTATTTAAAATGTATAACTATTCAAAATTTATTTTACATTGAAATGTTCATGATTCCATTTTAAATATTTTAAACTAAATTTTTTAATAATTCAAAATAACAAGAAATAAAACTATATTTATAATTCATTAATATGTGGCTTATTGATTAATTGCAATTAATAATTATTAAACTACTGTAAATACTATATATAATTGCATAATTTGTTGGCTAGTTTGTAATATTTAATCGTAAGGCTTCATTTTTGTTTAATTATTGTGTGTGACTGTGTATGCATTTCTCTAATTAGAAAATGGGTAAAAATGTACTAAAATAAAACATTTGCTGATGATGAACCTTTCAAATTATTGCCACTGAATATTTTAGTGACTGAGTGTGAAATTACAACTATAAAGTTTCTAAAATAGTTTTTTGAATTTTCATTATGCTATATATAACTCAATGTTGTTCTTTCACTTATAGTGTTATATATAAACCAATGTTGTTCTTCCACTTAAAGTGGAATGTTGTATATAACCCGATGTTGTTCTTTCACTTATAGTGAAATGTTATATATAACCTAATGTTGTACTTTCACTTATAGTGGAGTGTTATATATAACCCAATGTTGTTCTTTCACTTATAGTGGAATGTTATACATAAACCAATGTTGCTCTTCCGCTTAAAGTGGAATGTTATATATAACTCGATGTGGTTCTTTCACGTGTAGTGAAATGTTATATATAACCCAATAGTGTTCTTTCTCTTAGAGTAAATTGTTATATTTACCCTAATTTGATAACAACATAACAGTTTAAAACATTTTTTTAAATTAACTCTCTAGATTGTTTTATTTTTAACTGTATGTCAAGTGGGTGCAAAACTAACTTCGTCTTATAGAACAATTTTTTACCCAAGTTAATTTTAACTTAATTGCTTTTGTGATAATTAACATTAGTTTATGATAGTCTTTTTAAATTATACATACTTGTACGTCATTTTGTTTTAATGAATGTAAAATATTTTTCTTTAATAAAACATTATTAAATAATATTTTTCTATAAATTAAAAATGCTTAAGCTATAATTTTAATATAACTTTTAATTCTTAATTCTTAAATTAACTATTATGTTTAGACAAAAATTTATTACTGCCAATTTTTAAATTTTATAAAAGTTATAATGGTACATGAAATAGTTTTTATATACTGTTATTTATAATATTAAATTTATAATTAAATTGAGAAAAATTTATAGAAAATTAGTTTAGCAAAACTATATTTATATAAATGTTGTAAATATTGTAAATAGAAATAATCTATTGTAAAAAATTTACATAAGAATAATTTAAACCTCAATTGTATGAATAAATGAGAATACTTATTTAACCTGTAATATTATTATTATTATAGTTATGCTGATAGACATTATTATCTTATAAACGGATTCTCAAGTTTGTGTAAAAAACTAAAAAATTGCTAAAATAAAACTCATTTGTTCATACTTTCTTTGAGGGACTTAAATTCATGTAAAATATATTTGTAATGTTTACATAAAATGTGTCAATGCATACTGTGCCATAATAAAAATATGTTCCGAATCATAAAATTAAAATTCTTTTTAGAAATTTGTAAATGGTGAAATAATTAGTATTTGTCATGTTGAAGCTGGTTTCCGATTTACTCCGACAGAAAAAGTTCTTCATTCTCGTTTGGTGAAAAACATGTTTTTCTATTCAATGTAAATTCTTTCAACTTGTATAAAATAATAAAATTGTCTCTTTTTGTTCTTGATTTAAAAAAATAAAATTGTTAAATCAAACTATATGACAAAAATATTGCCTGGTGTGTTTAACTTAATTTAAAAGATAATTTATGATCCCTTCAAAAAGGAAGAAAAATAATTTAAACCTTAGCAAACCAATGTTTTGAAAATATTTTCAGATTAAAAAATACGTTTCATAACCATAGTTTATTGAAATACTTTCTATTAGCTATGAATTTTATGTTGGGCATAAATTAAGTTTAAATATTTAACACTTTAATCGCTTCTTGTAGCACCAGTGATACATAAGTTTTATTCCATCTTATGTAACACCAATGAGACAAACCAAGTCTATGTTTTGAATAGATTTTTCAGGCAAATGTTTGCCTGTGTAAATATACTAAAAACGTACACTAACTTGATTTGTATCACTGGTGTTATATAAGATATAATAAAGCATTGGACTTCTGTATCACCTGTTATACAAAAACAGTTAAAATGGTTTATACTTTGTTTTCTTTGGGGAAATATTTCATTTTCGCTTTGAGGAAAACCTAAAGAATAATTTAACTTTTTTAAAAATTAAAATTTAATTTGATTTTGTAAAAGTTTTTTAATCTTATTCTGGGTAATAGTTGTGAAATTTAATTCTAGTAATTCAAAAAAATAAAAATACTTTCATTTATTTTATATATATAAAAAGGGAAATTATGTTTGTGTATAATAACGAATTTAATTTTTTATCAAAAAACAATCAATAACAAGCACAGCTTGTTATAAATTCAATCCAGCATTAAGTAATTCTAAATAATATCTTAAAAAATGTTTATCATAACAAAGTAATAATCAAACATGATTCCTTAATTATGAAAAGAGTTTGTCTAATGCAGAAGTATTGTGAGTCACAAACATGTTATAAATATTATGTATAATTTTTTTTCATTATCCTACAAACATGTGTTATGTTTGGTATAAGTTTTCTTTTTCGAAGAAAACATTGGAAAATGACAATTTATAAATTTTAGATTATCTTCAAAAGACATCAATTTCAATCCGATTCTAATTCAGAACTTAAATAAATTACTATACATGTGATTAATAGTGATCATTCAAATCATTGCATTAGCAGTAATAAATGAAAAATATTTTCATATATTTAAGATTTGTATGTATTGTCGTGTTTTTTGTTTGATCAAACTAGTGCAGAAACAAATCCTCCGAGCTTACAGCGAAGACACAAAAAAAACAATTTTCTGAAATATAAAAAGTTCAAAATATATAATAACAGGCATGAGTAAACGCTACTCATTAAATATAAATTAAATGCATTGGCTGTCTAAGTACTCCTAAAATGACTATTATTTAAAGAATATAAGTTTTTCACAAAAAATTCTTCCGGCATTCTACCGTAGAATTTCCTGTTCTTTCACTCATTTTAAATAAACTTTTCTCCAAACCTTCAAATAAAAGTCTTGGTTAACCATGAATTTCAACTTTCTATTGTTTATTATTATTTTGAGAAAATGGTAAAGTTTTGGTCGAGTTCACAAATTAGAGGTTATTTACAGAAGCTTGTTTTTCTAATACTTTATTAATAATAAGAACTTAGGTAGTTCTAACAATAATGAAGGTAATAACGAAATAATTCTCAAAACAAATGCCTGAAAAAATGTTATGTCTATTTTTCAAACAAACATAAAAATTCTTAAGCTCAATACTAGTGATCCATGAATAAAACAGCTGGTGTGTATCTCTACCAGTTAGTAGCTTTATAGAAAACAACTCGATCTAAAAGGGATAGTGCATGTGGATACATATCTAATAAAAAACTAACTTTAGAGATTATGTATACCAGAAGTGTCAGTTAAAAAGTGGGAAAACATTACCTTAAAATATTGCATACATAAAAATAAAAGAGACCACAAAACCTTCAAGTAATAGATGAAAAAGAATACAAAAATTATTTACTTATTTATTGCAAATGCAGAAAGTTTTAAGCTCGGCTTCCAGGTTGTTAAAAAAAACAAGTCAACATAAGCATTATACAATTTTTTTTTAATATATACACTCGCTTCCTACCAATCAAAGGCTAAGCTCTAAAACATTACAATAAGTACAGAAGTTTTTTCAAAAATATGGCTTCAGTCCATAAATCAATGAAATTTACCTCCCGAAACCTCAGTTATAGAAATAACTCCCTGAGAATTAAGTCTCATTTCTTACATCATACAAAACTTATCTTTTCAAACTAGCTTGTCAGCCTTAAAAATTATTTTATGGTCTTTGTTTGCATTTAAGTTATAAATATTTTATGTAAATCATAAAATATTTCCATGATAAACAGAATGCTGATAAGTCTTTGACGAACATGCTCTATGTTTGACCTTCTTCACAAAGCACATCCCTATTCAAACTAGTTCATGAGTACACCTATGAGAGATTTTTATATATAGAACGTTTTCTTCGCCTATGTGCTATCGAGAAATGAAGTTAATTATTTTTAGTTGTCAGATAATTACATTCATTTACTTGAAAATAACATTCCATAAAAATGTCCTTTACTAGTTATTAAAAACTTATTTAACAGTTAATAATTACATTTATTCTAAGAAAAAAGAGATTGAAAACAATTTCTTGTAATTAAAGAAATTGCAGCGAAAACTAGCTGCAGGCGGGTCGAATGCAGTGAAAATAAGTTTCAGTTATGTTTCAATTCGTTCGAGCACGCTCGAACCCGCTCGATTGTATCAGAAAATCCGCTTGGGCGCGCTATATTGCAGCGTGCTCCGAGCGCAACCAATGTTTTATTACATTTTAAGTACAGATTAAAAGTAAATTTTGTTTCTTATTCGTCTCCATTTATGCGTGAAAAAACTCAGGATCAGGGTGCCAAATATTGTTTTTCATTTCAAAGAGGAAATTTATATGTTGTATTTCGTTATATAATAGGCTAGTCATTTTATGAGTTTGTGAACTTGATGAAATTTGTCATTATGTTTCTTCTTTATGGAGTTCATTAATAATAATATAATGTTTCTATTCTAGCATAAATGCCTTGTGCATATGGTATTACTTATTAGTTTAATTTAAATAAAACAATTTAATTCAATACCTACCATAAGTGTTTTTAAAAGAAACCACACTAAATTATTTAATTTTGTGAACATTACTAGAAAGAGTTTTTCTTTGATGTAAGGTAATTGCATACTCTTGATCATAAATACTATTTAAAAAAATAAATACTCAGAATTAAATGTTTACCCTTTAACACTCTGGATGAAATATTCATTTTAACACTATTTATAGAACTCACTAAATTAAATAAATTAATTGAATTTCAGGTCTAGGCCTATCTATGAAAACTACATATTGTTGGAAATAATAAACATATAGTTTTTAAAAGACACATTTGAAAAAAAAAACATTCTTACAATCATAGTTATAATATAAACCATTGATCTTAGCACCTATGATTTGCATACATGAATCAATACATATACTTGTATGTATGAATTTATTCAGGTGCAATGTGCAAAATTAAATTTTTAAACCCAAAGAGTCCAATAAACTTTGGTAAATTGAGTTCTTTAGGAATGTTTAGTACATTATTGGTTGTGTTCAACTGCACATTCAAAACATTTCACATGCAGGTTTTGCAAACTTTTTATCGAATCGCATTCATTT
>JARUHE010305384.1:0-12479 GCA_031471125.1 Archaeomysis grebnitzkii | reverse complement strand
CTTACTATAGAATGACACAATGGATAAAAACTACTAACCGGAATGTTTGCCTTCCTCAGTTGCGCCACACTTAAATTCGTTTTCTCTAACAACAAAGCTATTTGGCTCCTTCAAATTATCTCTAAAATGAGATCTTTTACTCCTCTAGCTATCCTTGTTCCACGAATCCAACCTTCCTAATGATGACTTACAGCGCCATCTCGCGATGTTACCTTTTACATCATAATTTTTCTCTTAATCCTAAATATTTCTCCTCTACTTTTTACACTTAGTAATTTTTCCACTAAAACATTTTTTAAAATCCTAAACAAAAATATATTTTTAAACGTAAAATCGCGAGGAATGCTACAGCAGCGACAATATGTCTCCCACATAATTGAGATTGCAAACAATTTTTTCTGTTTTTTTTCTGGCATATTTAAAAAAGAATTGTTTGATGCAATCCATAATTCTAGTAAATGCTAGTCAAGATATGAATTGTCCCTCATCCCCCCCCCCCCTCAAAAAACTCTTGTTTTAAAATCTTGTATAAAATGGCGGGAAATTAATTCACCATTGGGTGATTTGAATAACGCTCCGGTGGACCACAATGACAATCAGACAAACTTCAAAAATGTTAGATCGGATTCATTATTTTGGAAAAATTTAAGAAAACAATTACTCCTAATAACATTTTAAACTAATTTGCTCAATGTACAATTAAACTAAAGCAATGAGAATCAAAATAGATTGTTTTAGCTTTATTACGACAAAGAAAGATGGTTTCTCAGATTGTTCAAACATATACATACACTGCATACATAATTATATACGCAGCTGCTAGGACGTGGAATAGTTTGATAAACATTGTGGCCCCTTAATGGTAAGTTGGACTGACAGGCATTGCATACGTTATAATTATGCGGACATATAGTTGTGTACACAATGTTTATATGCTCACCTCAATTGCTCAGATTTGTCTCCCCAAATATTTTACAACACATTTATGTCTTCAAGATGTAAAGCAAAATTTACGTTGAAATAAAAATTTGGGACCTTTGTAAAGTCCATTTGACTAAAAAAGAGGAACTGAACATTTAATTTACTCTGTTTATAGTTAAGATGCAAGTATCAACCTGAGTTTAAATTTATAGGTTGTGAGTCTCAATGTTAGTTTAAATCTATAGGTTGTAAATCTTAACGTAAATTCAAATGTATAGGCTGAATGAAATCTACCTAGAGGCTGCGTTCAGTATCATGTACAAAGACAAGGAGAAATGTACAAACACAAGGAGAAATGTACCAACACAAGGAGAAATGTACAAACAGTGCACAAACACCTGGACCTGTGAACTACACCCGACCCACTTCACAACAAAAACTGAACCCACAGAACTAGAAGTACTGGCAGATAGACATCATTACAGTACAAGAGACAAAACTTGCAGCACATCACAAAACAAATACTAACCAATTTTTCAGAAATCCCCACAGATAGGCCACAAAGACTCGGCGGAGGTCTTATCACCTACATCCACCAAAACATTTCATTCGCACCTCTCACAATCCCACCACACCTAAACACCGTAAAACAGAACTCCAGATCACCAAAATACACATCACCAAATACAAAACCATACACATAGCCAACATCTACATACCACTCAGATAAACCACCCGGTCATACCACCAAACTGAAGATACAGACATCACAAATAAGTTTAAACACCTCACCACCCTGTAAAACTCAATCATCACAGGAGACATCAATGCACACTCTTCACACTGGTACTCTCCCACTGACGACCATAGAGGTACACTCAAAGCCAACATAATACTCAACTCACCACATACAATACTTAACCAAAACACTCCCACCCGCAAACCAACAAACATCCAGCAACAACCAACCTCCCCAGACATCACCACAGCCTTTAACACTCTCACAAACAGAACCACATGGAAAACATTGAATGCTTTAAACTCAGACCACTTCCCCATCAACATAACCTATAACAACAATTCAAAATTCAAACTTGTACAACCCCGCCACATATATACAAACTACAGGAAAGCAAACTGGGAAGACTTCACAACAGAAATAGAACAACAACTCGACAACATTCAAATCCCAGACACAGCAAACATCATACTCACAAACATTATACTGATAGCAGACAAACACAGCATACCCAAAGGCAGAATACGCAATAAGCAGAAACTCCTCCCAGAAAACATAAGAAACACAATAAAACATAAGAAACACAATAAAACAAAGAAACCCAATCAGACCACAGAACCAACTCGACCCTCAAGTCAACATCCTGAACACTACAATAGTATCACTAATATAACAACATAAACAAGACATCTGGCGATTGATTTGATTATATAAATAAAGGGGCCAATACCCAGCGCTGCACAAGACATCTGGCGAGAACATCTAGCCGATTGCTGGGACCACAGGGTCATTACACACAAACTTTGGAACACAATAGCTGGACTAACAAACAAAAATCCAAACAAACACTAAACCACTCAATAACATTCAAAAACAAAACAGCAATCACTGACCAACAAAATGCCACCATGTTCAATAAATAATTCATCAACAACGTCACCCACAAAACACGCACAAACAACAGAAAAATAGACAGACACACAAAAAACTAATCCCCACACCCATACTCATAACTCTAACCCAAACAAAACAAGCAATAAAACAGGCGAAAACAACAATTCTACAGGCCCAGACAACATTAACATAAGACACCTAAAACACCTAGGAGACACAGCAATAGAAACACTCACCAAAATCTACAGCACCGTCATCAACACCAACACAATATCCAACACATGGAAACAGCCAAAACTATCCCCATCCCCAAGCCCAACAAAGATCTCACCAAAGGCACCTCCTACACACCAATCTCCCTCCTATCCCCAATAGCCAATTCACTAGAAAAAATCCTCCTCCCATACATAACATCAAACATAAACCTCATTAACCACCAACACGGATTCAGACAACAGCACTCTACCACCACAGCACTCCATAAAATAAACAAGATCATAACCACAGGATTAAAAAAAACGTCCACCCACAAGAACCATAGCCATAGCCCTGGATATATCAAAGGCATTTGACACAGTACACTTACACAAACTCATAACCAAACTACATAACACTAACATTCCCAACACCATACTCAAATTCATATCCAACTACCCAAAAGGTATGAAAGAATACACGAAATTCAATAATAAAAACTCCCCACACAGACACATAAAAACAGGCATCTCAGAGGGGGGGGCGTCCTATCATCAACCATCTTCAATATATACATGGCTGATCTCCCAAACCCTCCACCTAACGTACACACAATCGCATACACAGACGAAATCACCATCCTATCCTCCCATACAAACCACTCACAGCATAAACCCAAACGCTTCTGTATCTCCAAAAAATACACAACTAGACCATAGACAATCAACGGAGACTAAATGCTAGTAAAACCACCACCACACTATTCCCTCCTGACCCAGCAGAATGCAGCAACACGTTACACCTACACATAAACAAAACATTACTCCCAACGGTCAAGGGTCCAAAAAGCTTCGGCCTAACATTCGACCCCAAACTCACCTACTCAAAGCACATCAACAACACCATCTCAAAGGCCAAAGCACAAACATCCAATGTACAGCCACAGGAAGCACATTAGATACAAACGCACAACACCTACACGACGAAAAAATACTCCCCATAGAAACACCTAAAACTACATGCATCACAGTTAAGACAAACCACCCAACACCCAAACCACCCAACATGCAAACCACCCACTTCACTCACTCACACATCAACCCACCAACCCCAGGCACATGAAACAAACGATCTTTGATAACAGCAATAACTACATCATCAACATAGACACCACCCCGGAGCAAACCACCAATCAAACAATAAAACAGCACAAGAAAAACATACATACACAAATGGTCACAAATTACACCAACAGCACCCAACCAAACAAAGTAATAAACAGGAAAGCACCGGACGCTAACATCACTCAACAATCCCTCTCACACAACATGCGCAGAACACTATCCCCCATTCTAAAAAAATACTTACATAAAACAGCACCAGACACCCATACCACACCAAACTGTCCACTGTGCCATCACAACACACCTCTTCACATGCCCACAGGTGCGGACGGTCCTGGCTCGAGGGCCCTCTGGGCAGACCCGGTGGGTGCGGCGGGGCCTTTTGCCCGATGGTCCGGCCTGCTGGGGTGGGGATTAGATCCTCCGACGTGAGGACCCCGTCCTCATATGTCGAGGTCGGGGTGGGGTCGACAACAACAACAACATAATATCCTGCCCTTATACCCACAAAAATGAAAATCCTATTTAGTTTGTACTAATGTATATACAACATATGCAAATCTTTGGACATATTTATAAGTAACTACAACAAACATGATCAAAAACATTTCTCTTTACTAATTAAATAAAAAAAACTTATTGTATGTTTAATAAATAGTTTCTTTGTCTAGTTAATCGTTAGCGTCAGAGAGCCATTTTGTATCAAATTTATCTTAATGTAGCAATTTGTTGAACAAAGAACCATGAAGATAAAATCACAGCCCGAAGGTTCTGTTAATTGTTATATGAAGCAACGTTAATTTTTTCAATACAATTGCTTCTTCATTTATTAAGGTATGTTTGAAAAACTCAGCTTCAATAAGTGACCTCTGATTGTTGTTGTTGTTGGGACGGTTGTTGATTTGTGGACTCTACCAAAATTTTGCATTTTTTCAAAATAATAAAAAATATTAATTTTACAGAAAAGTTTATTTAAATGAAAATGAAGAACATAACATTCTACACTGGTATCTCTAAAGATTGTTTTCTTAAACCAATAGTTACTTATTAAAACATACATTTTATAAAAGACTTGAAATTCGTGGTTACCTTGATTTTTTAAACAAATGAAAGAATATGAGATTCTAAAGTAGAATGCCTAAAGGACCTTTTTGCCTAAAATTTATACTTTTTTAAATAATAGACATTTTAGGAGTTATTAGCCAATTTATCATCAAATTTTTTTTGAAAGTTTAGAGATATTTTTATTGTAAACAACAAACACAGCTTTTAATGTGTAGCATTTAATCATACTTGTTATCAAGTATATACAAGGAACACAGGCTATGCAGAACTTAGTCTAGAGAAAAAAAATAACGAAAGAGACTTAGGAATGGTTAACGTTGTCTTTGAGTGAACTCCTTTGTGCCGCGTGGAAAAATCACTCGTCTGTAAATCCATGCTTTAAAGTTTAAGAATTTTTCATTCATGCTAGTTCGTATCTTCTCTGCGCCACGGTGGGTAGTAAAACGTTGTAATCTAGCTTTAATTAATGTTTGCTAAGCTTGCCCCGGTTTAAAAAAAACTTCGTTTTCTTATGGTATAATTCACTTTATGTTATATTAAGAATAGTTTCCAAACAATGCAAGGAGTATAAAAAATCTGTAATTGCTGTCATTATTAACAGACTAAAGACTTTTTGCTGTTTAATGTTATTGTTTTGATACAAACATTATTGTATTTATGGGATGGTATGGTTCATTTTTAAACTTATATTTCAACAATAAACTAAGTTTTTGTTTAAATAATATAACCATGTGTTTAGATGTTTGGCAAGTTTTAGTAAAACTAATTAACATTTTGAAAAACAGCTAACAACTTTTACCTAAAATTTAGTGTCTTATTTGAATAAATTTATAATTTACAACTCTAGGGAAACATAAGTACCTTAACACTAGACTTAGAGGCTGAAGTTGGATAAACAGTTGGCGTGAATTTTGAAATAATGTAAATACTAAAAAGTTAAAATTTCTTAAATGTATCCAACACATTGACATGAAATAAAGAATCGTTGAAAAAGTACAGTTATTAAATTATGAAAATCTTTTCCACTCGTAAATATGTCTGTGCGTTAGGCCGACGTAGTGTACTGCGAAGAATTTATTGCTCGCCGCCATTTTTTCGCTCAACTGTTCAAGAACGAGACTTGGTTTTATTAAATTGATATAACTTGTATAAATACTTACGCTTATGTTGTTGTATCTGAAGCTGAGACATTATAAGTATAATTATGTTTCGTAATTATTTTAATTAGTTTTACGATTATAATTATAAATTAGATTCGAGAGAAAAAGTTATAAATACTTGAGACAAAAAAGTTGGACTGACGCTAACTATACTTAAGCCTATCTTAAACATAATTATGATAAAATATCGCTAAGACTAGAATTTACTTCTTTCTTCATTACTTAACCAAGTTTAGATAATAATTATTTCTCCAAATATAGAATAAATAACAACTTCAAACTATTATACATAAGCCTTATCTCTGAAAAAAGTTTGCAATAGGCTTAACAGATATTTAGAATGCAAGGCATAAATTTTTTGGTTATATCTTATAACAATAATTCTTAGAATATTTTTTCCCGACACATTATGTGACACACAACAATTCTAAATTCGCCAACGTTGAATTAATATAAAAAAGAAAAATGTTGTTTCTTATGATATTAACTTGCAACAAATTGGAAAACTCCAAAGTAGTGTTTCTAAAATTTATTCATCGTGATAAATATTATGAATTATTTGTTAATTAAATTTAAAAAAACATTTACATTTTTAAAACTATTTTTTATATGAAAGAACAGTTATTGTTCGTTTCAGAACTTTTATTCTAGTGACTCATACATAATGTATCATGTCATTCTCGGTTTCGATATATTTGTTCAACTTTTTTTTAGCAAACAAACTTGTGAGAGATTCAAAGTGTTAACAAAACACATTGTAAAGTAACTTTGTTGAAACTATTTTGGTGGACAAATATTATTCTTTAGAAAAGATGACGCATCAAATTGTGAAAATTTGTTTGTATCATCTTCATTGTAAGGCGTTTGTTATCCATTTTTTCCTTCTATTTTTCGGGCTTTTCATCCTCAACATCGACTGATAAGGACAACAGAACATAAAATCTGAAGAAGGAACTGATGTTCAATGCTAATCTTTCACAATGTTGGATTCAATTATTGATTACACTTACTTTTATGATGGAATATATTTTTATATCATTTTTAGCGGAGACGAAGGCATTATTCTATTAGAGTTGTTATTGTTAAGGATTTGTGGACTTGTGATTTTTTCAAAAGTATACTAAACATTTATTTTTTTATTTTACGGCAATGGTCATTTAACATTAGTGAACAAAATATGCATGGGAAATGATAAATCTATAATACATTTTTCTGCAACATGAATTTATTGAACCAACTGCGTTTTCATTGTCAATCGTGCGTAGCGAAGCTCTACATAGGCGTATCAATTCCGATATCGTCATCGTCCTCGTCGTCCCCGTTGTCGGTGTTAGACAATGACTTGAATGCTTCTATATCATCTATAATATTAAAATTTCATTTCATATAGGCTTGTTTGTTGGTTTTAATATATTAGTAGATATTTTTATTTAATTGTATTACTTTTTATCTACATTTTTTCATTAAATTAACTTAGAAGTTTTTTTAACAGTTTTGTTTCTTATTTTGTTTTGATTTATGAATCAATGGATTGTAAATGAAGTATACATAAACAGTCTATAAGGTGATTTTTTGATTAAATTATGTTGTATCACTTTGTAACACCGTTTTTATTAACACTTCTGATTTTGGAGATAGAAAAATATTTTGATAATTTTTGTCCATAATTTGTATTTATTTATGCATCAATGGATTGGAAATGAAGTACAAATTAACATTCTCTAAAGTTATTTTTTGATTAAATTATATTTTCTCACTTTGTAACGCCACTTTTGATTTTGATTTTTTTAAAGTTATTGAATGAATCATCGCGAGACATTTGAACCGTTCGATTCGTGGATTACAAGTGATGTTTATGAACTTGTGATTTTTTCAAAAGAAGCTAAATATTGTTTTTAACTTTGATCTTAGAAAAATTACCATTCAACATAAATGAAAGATATTTGTATTAAGAATGATGTAACTTGAATTTTTTTAAGACTTGAAGTCATTGAAATAAATATATGTATAGATATACATCTGTTATAAGTCCGTAGGGTTTGGTTATGTACTAGTTTTTTTTTGTAATATATGGTGTTCTTCCTAATTTGTTATTTATATTTAACAATTTTACAACTTTTGGACAAAACTCCCATCTAGATGAAACAAAACTATTTCATACATATTAACCAAAATTTCATTATAACTATTGAGTTAAATTAATGTTTATACTTTTATGGCTGAACGAAGTTGTACATAATTTTTTCTTTCTAAAAGCTAATGTTCTGCCTAAGCTGTGTCCGAAAGACATCCGCTTCTATAACTAAACTCTGAATGTTGTTATTGGAGCAGAGGATGACTTGTGAACTCTAACTAAATTTTCAAAGTACATTATAACTCCTGTAAAGTAGATTGAAATGTTTCTACGTTATAGGAAGAATCTCCGTTTCAGGCATACCGATCTAACACTGTTACCCCTGCCTTTGTGTCACGTTTTCTTTGTATACATTGAGATGGTGTGGTAGTTTTAGGATTTCTACTTTTCATGATTCTGCGTTTTAGGAACTTTCTACGTTTTGTTATTCTAAGTTTCAGGAGTTTTACTGTAACAAAAAATAATATTACAGAAAAATTGAGTAATGAAAATCAAGAATATAACATTCTACACTGGTGTTACTAAGGATTTGTTTTGTGAAATCAGTATTTACATATTAAAAAGTATTTTTTAAAAGGGAGTTTATTATTAAATTCGTGGTTAATATAGATTTTAATTGAAGGGTTAGATAAAAATAGAGAAAAAATTATTTAAAACAAACGAAAGAACTAGAGATTTAAGGTGTTTTTGGAAAATTTTATTTTATTTATATAATAGACATTTATGAGTTTTATACTTGGTTAATTTTTCTTCAAACTCATGGTTAACCAAGATTTTTATTTGATGGTTTAGAAAGAGTTTTATTACAAACAAATGAAAGATATTATTCTGTACTCAGCAACTGAAAAATTAATTGAAGCATGGAAGTTTGAATTGTTAAATCAATTTTTAAATAATAAAGGAATACGACTATTTGGTTACAAGTTTTATTTTTTACAATAATCAATAAAATAGTTTAAAATTGTATATGCGCATAGCTTGTTAGATAAAGAAGACTATTGTTTCTTTGCCAATAGTGCATACAGTATGTAAGTGCGTATGTTTAATTTACAAAAGAATAGTTTTCTATGCTCGCATCTTTAGTAATTATGTGAAACATTATATAGATACCTTTGTATGTTCAATAGTGCTAAAGTTAAGCTATACATTTTAAAAATGGTTTTGTATCAGCAAAGAACCTGAGTAAGATAGTATTCAACAACATGTTATTAACCATATATCATTCGGACAGATTAATCGAGCACCTTTGATTGTACCAGAATTAGAGCAGTTTTATTATTCCTCTTTGTTATATTCAATGTCCAAAATCGACTTTAGGCTTAACTAAATCGCCACAGCTGAAAGATAGACTTGCAACGAAACGAAGCAAAAAAGTCATCCACATTAAGCTACCAGTGAAGAATGCAACATCCCCTACCTTAAATCCCCCACACCCTTATTACTCTACGCGACCCCCCGAGTTACCCCCACTCTCATGGGAAGAGTCCATTTGCTTCCTACATCTATTAATTTCCTAAAATATCATCAACAAATGTTATTACAAATTTTCAATGAGTTTGGTTAGAAAAAGTTATGAATTTTGAAAAGCAAACACACACTTTTATGCATCAAACATTAGCAAGATTGTAATATGTTAAAAATCAATAAAATGCATAATTATTCTCACATTTAAATAATTAATGATCTTGCAATCGATTAAAAGTTGTTAGAAAAAGAGTTCACTAAAAGTTTGAACTGATGTTGTATAAATCAAAAAAGTACATTAAAGGAGATAATTTCAAATAAAATGTGGTTTTCACAACTTTTCTAAATGTATTCCTAATCATAAAATAAAATGCTAAACAGTAATTAAACAATAATAATACTGTGCATTGACATACACTCCCTCAGATCAGCTAAGCCTTGTGGTTACCCCACGTTCAAAGATTGCATCCAAGTCCCCGTGAAATCCCTCCTTCCCTCCCCCATCCCCACCTAACCCCCACTCTGTGTAGGCTTAACTCAGTGAAAGAACGCAGTCGCAAGGTTTAGCAACCTTCTAACTCTATCATGTTGCTTCACTGTACTATTGTTCTATTTTTACCTTTCCTTTCTATTTGTATACTTTTGCATATTTCCTCATCAACTTTATTCATTTTATTAACACAATATTATATAATTATATATTGCGATAAACTTTTTTTAAAATAATTAAACGTACATATATTCACTTTGTTTTAAATCAATTCTTTTCAAATGACAACCTTATCATACAACAAAAAACTAAAAAAAAACGATAACTTAAAATGCAAACACCATTCAAAAGGAAATGGAAACAATAAAAAGCAAACCCTCAATTTCCAATTCTTTTCTGTGTAATAAATGTCAAAATATGCAATAAGGAATTTCACACCTACCTGAAGCCTCATAATTTGTTCCTTTCAAATCCCCCAAAATGGTCCACAAAGGGTATCCCCCACCTGTGTGTGAACTTCCCCATTCACCCCATAGGCCTAAGGTATGACGTAATCTTAGGGATTGGCCATATGACCCTTGTTTTATTTACATTTTATACCCATCGCTCTGTTCAACAGGTGCACACATAAAATTACAGGAATATATTTATTTAATAATATTTACAATTTTATTAACAGCTTAGTGATACTTTTTAAAGCTATTCTATAACCCATATTTAAATACAAGACTAACGATTCTTAAGTACATGGAAATATATAATTATGCTACAAGCTTTTATAAACATTTCAAATATATGAACTTCTACCTGAAAGATGTGGTCAATAAGGAAATAAGAAGCGGAATAACAATTATTTTCACAACAAAATTTCATTTCTAAATTGCGAGAACTTTGTATTTTCTGCCCCAAACAAACAAGATAGATTGAGAAAAAAATATACCATACAAAAAAAACAGTAGAGTCCGACCCAACAAACAAACACACACACACACATACATTGAATTTATAATGTTATTTATTGTTAAACTATTATTCCACGAACCGTTATCAAATGGTTCAAATGTCTCGCGGCCATTCATTTAGTAACTTGAAATAAATTCTATCTCCCCAAATGCCAATAAAAAATGGTATTACAAAGTGAGAAAAGATCATTTAATAAAAAAAAACACCTTAGAGACTATTTATGTAAATTTAATTTCCAATCCATTGATGCATAAACAAAAAGTAAATATGAAAAAAAACTTTTTATTAAAAACATTTTCTAAGTCCAAATCAGAAATGTCAATCAAAAATAGTGTTACAAAGTGAGAAAACATCATTCAATCAACAAATCACCTTAGAGACTACTTATGTATACTTAATTTCCAATCCATTAATGCATAAATCAAACTAAAATATGAAAAACAAATTTATGTTAAAAAAAATTCCTAATTAATTTGATTAAAAAATGTAGGTAAGAAGTGATAAAATCAAATAAAAATACCTAGTAATATATTAAAACCAATAACCATAACTATATGAAAATATATAACAATAATATAGATGATATATAAGCATTCAAGTTATTGTCTAACGCCGACGGCAACGACGACGAGGACGACAACATCGGAATTGCTACGCCTATGTAGAGCTTTGCTATGCACGCTCGACAAAAAAGTATCCAAAACATTTTCTACCTCAACAATCAGAAAATGATGCTACAAAGTAAGAAAACATCATTTAATCAAGAAATCACCTTAGAGACTGTTAATGTATACTTCATTTCCAATCCATTGATGTATAAATAAAAACAAAAGTTGAAAACAAATTGTTAAAACATTTTTATAAGTTCAAATCAGCATGTCAATCAAAAATGGTATTACAAAGTGAGAAAAATTCATTTAATGATAAAGTCACTTTAAAGAATATTTAGGTATACTTCATTTCCAATCCATTGAAGTATCAGTCAAACAAAAATTGAAAGAAAAATTGTGATTTTTATAACTAAACTTAAAGATAAAATTAAATATAAATATCTATTAATATATTAAAACCAATTATAAAGCTTATATGAAATTTTAAAAGTATAGATGATATATAATCATACCGGAATTGCTACGCTCGACAAAAATTATAGAGTAATAAATTTGGAGAAAATTAGATTTCAATGAAATTTAATGCCACAAGGTTACTTCTTAATCTCTGTGTTTGTTCTTTTGCATAACATGTTCTATATATCATATTATATATATATATATATATATCATATTAGTTCCCTTCATTGAACACAATTTGTTATGAGTTTTGTGAGGAA
>JARUHE010305373.1:0-12480 GCA_031471125.1 Archaeomysis grebnitzkii | reverse complement strand
CACACACACACACACACACACACACACACACACACACACACACACACACACACACACACACATACACACACACACTAAAATTAATATGGTTTACAATTAGAGTTAAGGTTTTTGTTTTATGGAAAATCGAAGCAAAAATAAAATATTTTCTTCAAGTTTTGTTAAAATAATAAAAAAAAAATAATCAACATTTTGTAACAGAAAGTAACCAATTATAAAATAATCATTCTTCGGTATTTAGGTATTAAAGAATTTAATACTGAAGGTTGTCAAAATGATTACTCTCCAATACCCAGAAGCGGTATTTTTTTCGGTTACCCCCTTTGTGCTACTTCCTTTAATACCAACCTTCTCCCTCCCCCCCCCCCCCCAAGAAAAAAACTTTTTCCAAAAGTTCAATCAATCGAAAAAAGTTTCAATTTTTCATCAAAATCTTTTTCTTTTTGTCGAAAGTTGAGACTTTTTTGATGTTAAAATTATTTAATTATTTTCTTATCAAAATGTTTAAGGTTGTATCAACTTTTTTGCTTGCTGCTGATTGGTCTGTCACTTTTATGCTCGATTCTGACTGGTCAATCATTTTCAAGACGTTAATTAAGACTTATAGCTTTTTTAAATTTTTGAATATGTGTTACTTGTAAAAAAAAATTATTTAAACTTTTCAAATTTTTGAATATGTATTACTTGTAAAAAAAATTTATTTAAATTTTTCAAATGTTTTAGATTAATAAAACTAATAAATAAAAAAATCTGTACATGTAGTTTTCAAATGTTTTCCATGTTATTACATTTATTAATTTTGTTATGTTTATTAACCCTATAGCGTTAAATATGGAAAAATATGCAACTCACTATAATGTATTTCAAATAATATTTTGTGTAAATTATTTGAGGGCGGTTTTAACATTTATAAATAAAAGTATTTCTTCCTTTGTTGTAACAATAATAGTACAAGTGAGGCAACTGCACTGTAAATGGATTGACAATAGCACAAATGAGGTAAGCTCTGTTATTTGAATGTGGATTGCCTCACTTGTGCTATTTTCTATCCATTAACAGTGTCAAGTATTTGAAATCATTTGATTTATAACCAAAACGGTTTTTAGTAAACCATTATTATTCTTGTTGAAAGGAAAAACGAAGATTCTACAATTCATCTTTAGATTCTTAACACTGTCCCTGTTATTTTTAGCATATACACACAGGTATACACATGTATACACAGGTATACACAAGTATACACATACACACACATACGTATACACATGTATACACATACACACACAAGTATACACATGTATACACATCTATACATACACGTATACACACGTATACACATACACACACAAGTATACACACACGTATACATACACACGTTCCATTGATTAAACAAGTTTTTTAGCTGAAAAATATTCTAAACAGAGTTTAAGGTATTGTATTAGTTCTTGCAAAATATTGAACAAAATATATCAATGAACATATTTACAAACATATGAACATATCTATTTACAAACATATTAACATATGAACATGTTTACAAACATATGAACATATATATTTACAAACATATGAACATATATGTTTACAAACATATGAACATATGAACATATTTACAAACATATGAACATATATGTTTACAAACATATGAACATATGAACATATTTACAAACATATGCACATATATATTTACAAACATATGAACATATATGTTTACAAACATATGAACATATGTATATTCACAAACATATTAGCATATGAACATACTTGTATATAACATAGGGCTTACCTCACTTGTGCTTTTGAAGATCCTTATATACACGTATAAGCACATGTACACGTACATACATACATGTATGAATACATATACACGAATTGTAAAATGTATATAATTTATA
Source organism: Archaeomysis grebnitzkii (assembly GCA_031471125.1). Lineage (NCBI taxonomy): Eukaryota > Metazoa > Arthropoda > Malacostraca > Mysida > Mysidae > Archaeomysis > Archaeomysis grebnitzkii. The sequence continues at coordinate 10,585 of JARUHE010305373.1, read as the reverse complement.
ATAAAATAAAAATTGTCACAATTCACAATAAGTAAATAAATAAATAATTAAATAGATAAATAGGTAAAAAAACAAATAATTAAAATAAAAAAAAATAGATAAATTAATAAATAAACAAATAAATATATTGCTAAGTAAATAAATAAACAAAATAAATAGATAATTAATAAATAAATATAGTTTACAAATAGATAAACAAAAACATAAAGAAATACAAAAATAGATAGATAAGTAAATAAATAAATTAATTAATTAAAATTAAAACGTACAGATAAATTAATAAATAAATGTAAGTTACAAGTAGATAAACAAGGAAATGAACAAATAAATAAATGTAAGTTACAAGTAGATAAACAAGGAAATGAACAAATAAATAAATAAATAAAGAAATAAATAAGTAAACAAATTAATTAAAACTTACAATTCATTATAAATACAAAACATTGTTATGTTAAATAAATAAACAAAACAAGCAAACAAATAAATAAATAAATAAATAAATAAATAAACAAATAATTAGATAAAAAAATGAATGAACAAATAAACCAATATATAAATAAATAAATAGATAAGTAAATAAATAAATAAATTAATTAAAACTTACAATTTACCATAAATAAACAAATAAACAAATACATAAGTAGATATACAAATGAATAAATAATTAAACAAATAGATAAGCAAATGTATAAACAAATAAACAAATAATGAAAATTTATTAAAACTTACAATTCACCATAAATACAATACATTATTATGTTAAATAAATTAAATAAACAAACATACAAATAAATAAATAGATAAACAATCAAATACATAAATAAATAAACAAATAAATAGATAAATAAATAAATAAAACAAGTAAACAAATAAATAAATAAATTAAAACTTACATTTTACCATAAATATAAAACATTGTTATGTTAAATAAATGAAATAAACAAACATACAACTAAATAACTAAATAGATAGATAAACAAACAAATAAATAAATGAACAAATAAATAAATAAATAAAAAAAATAAGTAAACAAATAAATATATAAATAACTAAACAAACAAAAAAATAAACAAATAAATAAATAAGAAAATAAATAAGAAAATAAATAAATAAATAAATAAATAGATAAATAAATAGATGAACAAATGAATGAATAAAAAAACTAATATATAAATAAATAAATAAATTAAAACGAAATAAAAACAAGTAAACAAATATATAAATAAATTAATTAAAACTTACAATTTACCATAAATATAAAACATTGTTATGTTAAATAAATGAAATAAACAAACATACAAACAAATAACTAAATAAATAGATGAACACATAAATAAATAAATAAAAAATAAGTAAACAAATAAGTATATAAATGAATAAAAAAACAAACAAATAAACAAATAAATAAATAAATAAATAAATAGATGAACAAATGAATGAATAAATAAACTAATATGTAGTAAATAAATAAAATAAAAACGAAAAAAAACAAGCAAACAAATAAATAATTAGATAAGCAAATGAATGAACAAATAAACCAATATATAAATAAATAAATAGATAAGTAAATAAATTAATTAATTAATTAAAACTTACAATTCACCATAAATACAAAACATTATTATGTTAAATAAATGAAATAAACAAACGTACAAATAAATAAATAAATAAATAGATAAACAAACAAATAAATAAATGAACAAATAAATAAATAAATAAATAAATAAGTAAACAAGTAAAGATATAAATAAATAAATTAGTAAACTTATAAATAAATAAATAAATTAATTAAAACTTACAATCCACCATAAATACAAAACATTGTTATGTTAAATAAATGAAATAAACAAACATACAAATAAATAAGTAAATAAATAGATAAACAAACAAATAAATAAATGAACAAATAAATAAATAAATAAAAAAATAAGTAAACAAGTAATGCTATAAATAAACAAATAAATAAATGAACAAATAAATAAATAAATAAAAAAAAACAAAGAAAAAAACAAGTAAACAAATAAATAAATGAACAAATTAATTAAAACTTACAATTCATCATAAACACAAAACATTGTTATGTAAATAATTAAAATTTGTTCAGTGGATTTTTTTTGCTTTTTTGAAGACCAAAAAGAGTTGTTTTTTTGTAGATTTCTTTTTGATGTTTTTTGGTTGAAAAAAAATGGCGCAATAAACCAGTTGAAAGAAACTCTTATGAAAGGAATGAATAATAATAAATAATAATAATAACAATAATAATAATAATAATAATAAAGAATAATACAAATGTTTTTTAATAATAATGAAAATTATAATAACATTAATAATAATAATGATACTGATGAAATTATAGTTATGATAATGAAACATAACAATAGTACTTAAGAATAATGAAACATAATAATAGTATTTAATAATAATTAAATGTAATAATATTATTTAATAATAATTAAATGTAATAATATTATTTAACAATAATAAAAATAATTAATAATTATAGTAACAAGTAAATGAAAATCAAAGGAAACGAAAACAAATACAGTATAATTAAATACATAAATGATAAATAAATAAAAAAAGTTTTTACCAAAACAAAATTATTTTTCTATGATTATAAAATTCGTTATAAAATTAAAACCAAAAACTAAATTGAAGATGACTATTATTTTTCACTTAATTGTCTTTCGAATCTTTTTTTAAAAGTTTGTAAAAATTTCGAAAAATCGGGCCAAAAATTCCAAATTTTTTGCCTTGAACCAAACTTAAGAATATTTTGTTTGTAATTCAACTGTCAAATGTTTTTGACCTTTTTGGAGACTGTTCTCTCACTGTATAATTTGAGCTTTTTTACTGTCAACGTTGTATTTTTGAATTATTTCTACCGTCTACTGTCTATTATGTACTCCATACATTTCTTGGAGAGTTTTGTTTACTGTATACGTTATATTTTTTAATTGCTTCTACCGTCTACTGTCTATTATGTACTCTGTACTTGGAGAATTTAGTTTACTGACTACTCTCTCTGTACCTTTCAAGAGAGTCGACAGTACTCTACCGTCTACTGTCTATTATGTACTTTGTGCTTGGAGAATTTTGTTTACTGTCTACTCTATCTGTACCTTTTAAGAGAGTCGAATATACTGTCTACTGTGAACTCTGTGCCTTTTTGAACTTTTTATATTGTATACTGCGACATTTTTAGATTTTATTTAATACTCTCAACTGTCTAATGTGTATTATGTACTTTTTTGAAGAGTTTTACAGTACTGTCTATTGGCTAGTATCTACTGTGTACAATTGTGAAGAGTTTTCTTTACTGTTTACAGTTTATCAAGTATCCTTACGACTAATTTGCACCCAAGACCTTTTTTGATTAACTTGACCACTGACTAGACATGACCAGAAATAAAAGAATCCGATTTCACAATCAATTTTTTCTCATCTGTCAAAACCTTAAAAGAGAATGTAAAATAGGGAAAACAAGTCCTTGAGAAAAAATGAGGTAATATGAGATAAACGGATAAAAAATGAGATAAACGAACATGAAATGAGATAAAAGGAGATAGAGGGACACAGATAAAATTAAATAATAGGTGATAAACGGGCATAAAATTGAGATAATATGTGATAAACGGACATACATATGAGATAATAGGAGATAGAGGGACACAAATAAAGTTAAATAATATGCGATAAGCTGACATAAAAATGAGATAAAAGGAGATAGAGGGACACAGATAAAATTAAATAATAGGTGATAAACGGACATAAAATGAGACAATATGAGATAAACGGACATAAAAATGAGATAAACGGACATAAAAACGAGATAATATGAGATGAACGGACAACAGGGAGGTAAAAGGAGAACATAACTATTTGACGTTATAATGATAATAAAATCGGTGAAGGTTTGTTTGAGAATATCTTAATTTAATTGATTTTATATCTTAGGTCTTTGGTGAACAATGGATGCAGTGATAGGTTAGGCCTATTTTTTTTTAGGTTGTGAAGTGTAATTAAAAATGTATTTATCCTTAGTTTTCAATTTTGGCTTCTTCGGCTTCATCTTTTCCTGGAATGTTTGAAAAAAACAAGTATAAATAAACAAATAAATAAACAATTATATTAGTAAATAAAAACTAAATAAATAAACAAATAAACCAAAAAAATTATAAACAAATAAATTAAAAAAAATATATACAACTAAATAAAAAAAAACAATTAGATGAATAAATAAAAAATTACATAAACAAATGAATAAAAAATATATATAAATAGATAAATGAATAAATACATGAGTAAAATAATTAATACATAAATTGAATTAAATAAATCAGTAAATAAATAATAATAAAATAAATAAACAAATAACAACACATACAATTTTTTATATTTTTACTATACCATTAATTGGATCGACAATAGCACAAGTGAGGTAAGGTCTATGTTATTTGAATGTGGGTTACCTCACTTGTTCTATTGTCGACACAATATGTATACGCATTAAATGGTCAGCAATTGTTCTCCTTTATGATTAAAGCGTTCCTCGTGGTTGTTGTTTTCAAGAGTAGCTTTGTACTCATTTCCAACGATGTTGTAAAAATTTTATTATTTTGTTTTTGCCTTAACTTACTAGTGTCATAAACATAGAATTAAATATAGATTTTTATGACAATAGTAATAATATTAATAGTAATAATAATAATAATAAGAATTACAATGACATTAGTAAAAATAATAATAGTAATACTAATAATAACAATAATAGTAATAATAATAAAAATAATAACAATTACAATGACAATAGTAATAATAATAATAATAATAATTACAATGACAATAGTTATAATAATAATAATAATAATGATAATTACCATGCAATAATAATAATTATAATGTTAAAAATAATCATTTTAAAATAATAACAGTTATAGTAATAGTTATAATGCACATAACAATAGTAATAATTATAAACATAATAATAGATTTCACACCAGTGAGCGTTAGGCTATAATTTTAAGGGCATACAATATCACAAGTGAGGTAACCCACATTAAAATAAAATGGAGTTTACCTTACTTGTGCCATTGTTGTTCTAGTCATATCAAGCAACTATTTCTAATGGATATTTTCTTAACATAAATGCTGAAAAACTTTATGACTTTTTCAAATGTTGTAGGTTGTAGGCCTATAATGAATACCACAACATTTGCTAACAACTTGAAAACATTATAAATTATAAATTACTAATCTTATAAATTGATAAATAATTGACATTTATTACATTAAACAATTATAGTATTAGTTTTGCTTATTCAAATTCCAAAATACGTCTTTATATTCATACTTTTTATATTTAGTTTAGTTTCACCTTTTTTATTTACTGTACTTTCATTTTAACTTTAATTCTCTATTTAGCCTTTTTTTCTGTTCTTAATTTTGTATTTCTTTTCTTCTTTTTCTTTCTTTATTTTTATTCCTTATTCTTCATAATTTGTCTTAGATAACTTATCGTTTTCTTTTTCATTTTATTTTTTATTTTTTCATATTACATTATAATCTATTTTCTTTCAACATAAGGATTATATTCATACATACAGAACAATAACATTAATTTAAAAATAATAATTATTATTAATAACTATTAATGAAAAAAAACAATAAATTTTATATATTTTAATTACATGAATAAGAAAATTAATTACACACATGACAAATTATGCAAATAGAAATAAATTACCTAACATAACTATAATGTTCTACCCTACGCTAAAGCACATATTTTACCCTACGCTAAGGCACATACTTTATGTTCAAAATTAACATAGTAAATTACGATCACAATTTTGTTCGCAAATGAATTAAACCATGTAGCCTTAAAATAAATAAAACATATTTAATACATTTTGATATATACAGAATTATATTTAGTGAAATAATATACGATAAAATAAATATTATTGCAGGTTTAAAAGCTTACATTTGAAATCCTTGGCGTACTTCAAAACATTTAGGAAAATATTGTGAAATATATTGGAACTATTCATTATAATTCCATATTTATAGGCCTATGTTACAGTGGCATGACTGACTTTTTGTATCCGCTGTTATTTATTTATATTAGTATTTTTAGCATTATTATTATTATTATTATTATTATTATTATTATTGTTATTATTGTTATTATTATTATTATTATTATTATTATCATTATAATTGTTATTATTATTATTACTATATTTATTATTATTATTATTATTGTTATTACTATTATTATTAAAATTATCATTATTACAATTAACATTTTTTTATTATTTTATTGTTGACATTATTTTATGCCTATGATTTTTTATTACAAATGCTGCGTATGTAAAAAATTATTATCTATGTAATTTTATGATTTATCAATATTGTTAACGCCTGCCTTAGTTAGCCATTTATGAGCTGTTTTAGACTACTTTTATTGTATAAGAATAAACTATATTATTATTGTTAATATTAATGTTGATTTCTGTTTCTATTAATAATAGTGCTATTGTTGTTGGTGTTAATATCAGCTATAATACTAACAATAGGAAATAATAGTAATAATAATGTTAGTAACAATGAAAATAATAGAATAGATAATATTATTAATAGTAACAATATGAGACAGTAACAACATTGAATAAGTTGTAATAATAAATAATATTACTGACAATAAAAATAGTAGAATGAATAAAAATATTAATAACAACAATAAACAAAAAATAATAATAAAAAACTGTAACAACAATGATAATAATAATAGTAATAGTAATAATAATTATACTAACAAATAATAATAAAATAAATAATGATAATAATAATTTTAATAGTAATATTAATAATACTAACAAACAATAATAAAATAAATAATAATAACAATAATAATGATAATAGTAATAGTAATAGCAATAGTAATATTAATAATACCGACAAATAATAATGAAATAAATAATAATAATAATAATAATAATAATAATGATAAGGTTGTCACAAACCAGTTTGTGAACATCTTGGTAACAAATTCCAGAATTTAATCTTGAAATCAGATGTCCAGATTTTTTACTCCACTTAATTAATTTGTTAAATTAAATTAAATTAATTAAAAATGAATAAAAACAAATGACAGATTATTTAATTTATTTTTTTTTTAAATTCAAGGTTTTATAATTTATTTTTACTTTGTTTGTTTATATTTTTTTGTTTTAAATGTTAGCTCTGTTTATGTTTTAGTAATTCTGTCCATGATAAAATTTCACCAATTGTTATTATTGTTTTCAGGTGATAGATAATAATAATAAAAAGCAGTAATGGTAATAATAACAATAAGATTAATAAACAAATCAATCAAAATAATAAAGAATAATAATAATAAATATTTCAAAAATAATAATATTAATAACAATGATAATAATTAAAAATCAACAATAAAAACAATAAAACAACAATAATGACAATAATATAAAAAAAAACAATAATAATAGAAAAACAATAATAATAAAACAATAACAATAATAATAAAACGAAAACAATAATAATAAAACAGCAAACATAATAATAATAGAAAAATAACAATAATAATAATATAAAATAACAATAATAATAATAGAAAAATAACAATAATAATAAAACAGAAAAAATTATAATAAAACATAATAATAATAAAACAGCAAAACTAATAATAATGAAGAATCAATCAAAGGAAGCCGAAAAAGGCTTTATGGCCAGAAACAAAACATTGAATTTCGTCCAACATTAAATGGAAGCCGAAAAAATTTGTTTACTTACTTGGTTACCATGGAAACGGATCGTTTATAACTGCTTGGTTATGAAGCCAACATATGTTGACCGCATAGTCTACGAGATCAATCAACCACTATTACTTACCTTAACGTAATAATAATAATTTGGTCAGAATATAATTAATACTTTGTTGTTGGTATTGTTATTGTTTTTGTTACATCAAAGTGGTTATTTTTTAGTTATTTAAACAAACATCGAAACCTATTAATTACATACATCTTCAAGGTTAAGCAGATTTGGTAAGATTTCTTGTTTGGTTTTGCATTGTTATGTATTATATATTATTATTTATTATTTGTTTGACCATTTTTTCTGAGATTATATATTTTCTGAGATTTCAATGTTTTTCAGTTGTATCTTATTATGTAATAATAATAATATTTATAAAATGATTTTTATTTGTTTTGAGATTTTACAAAATGTCGGCTTTTAATCTATCTAAATATGAAATTCGGAAAATTCTTACATTTACATAGTAAATATTGAGTTATGATATTTTTTAATATAAATTAATAAAATTAAATTTTGTTTATATTATATTGTCTTTATAATCTTCTTCTTGATAAATTGTTTACTTTTTTTTATTCATGTTATCAAATATTTTTAAACTTTATAATTATTAAATTTATAGCAATTGTCAAATCATTTTTTTTATTTATTTCCTTAACCTTTCCAATGGGAGACATTATGCTATATTATTTTTTGTTCTTTGCATGTAAGAACTAAAATTGAAAAAACTAATTTTGTTATAAAAATGGTCCCGTGTAAAACCGGGTACATATCAAAATGCAAATCAAACATTTCTTCACCAGTTTTATAAACTCACTGAAAATAATTTCAACCAAATTGAACTGAAATAATCCTTCAAATCCTATGCAATCCTATTTGCATTTTCTGTCATCCTTTTACTGCTAATGAAGGATGGTTTGAGGATAGGATTTGTATTTAAATTTTTTTGAGGTTTTTTATTTCTGTTCACGTTTGGGATGAGGGACAGGGTTAGCAATTTTTCATTTAACGTTGCCTTGAAATTCTTGTTATTCTTATTGTTTCTTTTGTATAATAATAATTAAAATGAACATAAAATTAACTATGACAATCTAAAGATAACAACAGCAATAATAACAAAATAATAAAATAAAATTAACAATAACAATCTACAGATAACAATAGTAATAATAAACAAAAATAAAAACAGTAATACTAAACAAAATAACAAAATAAAATTAACAATAACAATCTACAGATAACAATAATAATAATAAACAAAAATAAAAACAGTAATACTAAACAAAATAATAAAATAAAATTAACAATAACAAACTAGTAATAAAAACAAAAATAATAATAATAATATATACAAAACATTTTGTAAGCTTAAAAATAAATCTCAGATATACAAACAAAAAACTTTATGGACATCCCAACCTAAGTCGTATGTCTGGACACTCTGATTAGAACTTAACCCTTTAAAACCTGAGCAACAATGGCAATAAGGTCTAAAATACATTGCAGTTAGTATTAAAAATAATCCTTATTGTACAACACTTTTTCGACGCTAAATGGTTAATCTGTTTTGTTTGAAGGATTGTTCATTATTTGTGTGTAAATATTTGCCACTTTTGGTTCTTTATTAAAATGTGTGGAAGGCTTATTTTTACTAATAATAATAATAATAATAATAATCTTAATAATGATAATAATAATAGTAATATGAATAATACTAATAAAATAATAATAATGATAATAGTAATAACAATACAGTAGAACTCCTGAGTTATAAAGTATTGGCTACTTCATTACTCATAGACACTGCATATCACACGAGGACAGAATACCTGGATAGTTCTCTATGATTTGAATCATAGAAAATGAACATCATTTTTATAATTAAAATAAATTAGTTGGCGATTAAAAGTGTTCTATCAAAAAAATTAAAAAAATTACTTTCCATACCACCTAAAATCCTCTAAGGAAAAGATTAAAAATGATTCATAACTCATGACCTTCATAACTCAGAAGATTCACTGTAATGCTAACAATAATGATAAAACAGTAATAATAATGACATTAGTAATAATAACAACAACAATGATAAAAATTAAAATAACAATGATACTAAAAATAATATCATCAATAATTATAATTAAAATAGTAATAATAATGTTAATAATGATAACAATGTTAACAACAATAATAATGTTAATAATAATATCAATAAGAATAGCAATGTTAATAATAATAATAATATCAATAATAATAATAGCAATGTTAATAATAATAATAATGTTAATAAAATTAATAATATTAATAATAATAGCAATGTTAATAACAAAAATAATGTTAATAATAACAATAATAATTAAAAGAGTAATAAAAATAATGTTAATAATAACAATAATAATTAAAAGAGTAATATCAATAATGTTAATAATATTAATAATATTAATAATGATAGCAATGTTAATAATAATAATATTGTTAATAATAACAATAATAATTAAAAGAATAATAACAATAATGTTAATAATAACAGTAGCATGCATTACATAGTGTCATTGATACAAATATGGACTCAAAAACATTCATCAAACAAAACTAAAAAAATATCTTTCCAAAAAACAAGTTTTAATTATTTATAAAAAATCAATGATGAAAATTTTGTTCTAGACAGCAGATGAACCAGAAGCAAATGCTAGGTTCGTGTTTCACGTTAGGTACTGCACCGATGTATATGTATAAATATATACGT
>JARUHE010305362.1:0-12480 GCA_031471125.1 Archaeomysis grebnitzkii | reverse complement strand
CAAAAATGGTGTTGCAAGATAAACGTATACTACAATAATGGTGTTGCAAGATAAACGTAAACTACAAAAATGGTGTTACTAGATAAACGTAAACTACAATAATCGTGTTGCAAGGTAAATTTAAACTACACTAATAGTGGCAAGAAAACCTGAAGGTGTCGCAGCCTGCAAAAAAGTTATACAAAAATCTTACAAGAACTTGTAAAACCTTATTCAAAGGTCTTCTATGGCTTATTAGCATCGTTGTAGCTGGCCAGACTAAATATGTGTTCTGTGAAACAGGTATTGTCATTATGTTGTATTAAATTTTAGTCTGAAGTTAAATGTAATTAAGATTGAACCATTGCCTGTAAATCGCCTGGGTATAATTATATAAGGCTGAAATAGTTATATGTCTATAATGCGAGTTAGAGTTTACTTTCTCGTTATTAATATTTCTATAGTAATTGAAAGATGTTTTTCTATGATCCTTAAGATTTATTAGTCAGGGTTTTTTAATTGATAGATTAAAACATAAATAGTTATTGCTTACAATTTATTACTAAATAAATTTTAAATAAATCGTTAAACTTATGTTTTTTACATTTTTTACAGTTAATATTTATAATTAAAACAAATGTTTTACTATGATTTATATATAATTTTGGTGGCATTTTATAAATGCTAGAACTGCATTTACATTATAAATGATTGTAGTTGATTATTAAATTATAAATAATAATTAATAAATATATTATATACATAAGTAAAATAAATGTGTGATAAATTTGACCCAATATAATTTACCAAGGCGTAAATGTTTAGAAAATGAAAAAAGGAAAAGCTGTTTTAGTCCGCGAACCCAAAAAAACTCTGTGCTTTCATAGTAAATCTCTTCACTAACACTGTTCGATTCAGAACAAGTAAAACTGAATAAAACAATTGTTAGATAAGGTGACTGATGATAAGGGATGCTTATCGTATAAGATGAAAATCCCGGATTTATCTGAACATTGATACAAACAAATTTTAATGAACTTAAACATATTTATCATTAATATGTATCATTCATCTTAGGTAGCCATTGTTTGGAAATTAATATATAAAAAATATTGTTCGGGGGTCAATTATACTAGAAGACCTTTTTTCTGTCACACGTACTCTAGCTGCAATTAGATTTTTTAGTTTTACCAGTTTAATTTATTCCCAAGTTAGCCTTATATTACCTAATGAATTTGCAGTTAAAGCTACCAGTTTATGTTTTACGGATTTTTTAAATAATCATTGGCGTTACGTATAAACTTTATATAGAACATGTGTTTGTAAAATTTTCCAAGCAAAGAAAACTAAATATAAATGTAATTAATTTGTCATTAATAAATGTGCTTTATTTAGTTTTGGAAAAAACGTTACAAATAAAATCGTTGACAAGAATCTATTATTTTCCTGAAATTTATTTACAAAACATTATAACAAAATTAAAACTTTGTTTAAGTTTTCTATAAATAAATTAATTGTTACATTTTTGAAAACTCGAATTCTAATTTATTAATAATACTCTAAATTCGAAAAAAAAAACTATTTTAGTTTGTATTTAATCATAATATAAAAAAACACATACTTTTAAAGGTATTTTAACACCCTGTTCATCACTGATAAGAGATAACATTAACACGTTTTGTTTACTATAATTTCTTGAGTATTTAGTTAGAATCGTCAGCTGTCAATACTTGTTTGTCTTCCTTGCTTCAATCATGTTTAAGAGACTGAAACTTAGTATAATAATACTAAAATAAGTTACTGAAAACAATTAATATAAAAAGTATAACTGACATTAAAAAATATCTATGAATATATGTCATTAATGAAAAAAATAATAAGTGCTTATATTTTATTAAACTCAAAGTGTAAACTACTGGATATATATTAACAAAACGAAATTAAATATGAGAAATTATAACTTGTTAATTATGTGTTTGTTAATATACAAAGTGGATATGAGCAGTCATGTTATAAGAGACAGAACTTTATTTAAAAAAGATACATTTTCTAAAACATTCCATGATTCTAGTCTTATAATTGACTATAACAATAGTATAAGTAATAATATTAATAATAAAAGTAATAATAGGAAACGTATTAATAATAATAAAAACATTATTAATGATAATAGTAAAAGTAATAATAATAATAACAAAAGTATATACAACAACTTAAATAGTGTTAACAAAGTGTTTCATAAAAGTAGTAAAGTGTTAAGTGAGAAAAACTTGAAAATATTTGATAGCAAAACTAAAGATTCGGAAGGTCTTAAATCGCCTTGGCCCACGCCTCCTACCAGACCCCAGTGCTACAAGGAACCTAGGACTCCAGACTTCTTTCTACAACCTACAGACTCCTCTCTACAACCTGATGACGTCTGCGACTTCTGTCCCACCAACTTGGATGGGGCTTGTTCGGTAGGTGTGAAAAATCTTCTTAAGAACATCGTTGTCCTTAATCATATATAACATGAACAATGAACATATTTGTAAAAAAAATTAGAGTGTGCCTGATCAAATCTTTGAGACTAAAAATTGTAAAATAAAAAAGCTGATTAAGTCTGGTTTTAAAAAAATAGAAATTTATGTATTAACAAAAATAAGAAAAATTGTTATAATTTACAAAAGTTTTCAGATTTGAGAGAACACAAATCTTAAAAAAGATTAAGGTGTGTTAAATAGCATTAACAATTGTTTTCTTTTTATTTTAAATACAAGTTACTGTAACATCAACAACAAAAATTTGGTTGTGACTGTTGGAATAAAATCAAACACCAAAAATCAATGAGAAGATGGAGTTGCAGATAGTGCTTAAACATCATAGATATTAAAGTAATAATACAGTAATATACTAAATATATTTTGACAATGCTGGTCCTATTGAATGCTCATTAATTACTTCATCTTTCTACCTATAAAATAGTTATTTAGTTTAAACACCGCATCAAATGATTATAAAATAAAAATAGTTATTGCAAGCAATGACATAAATAATTGCATTTAGTTATGTAGAATGTTTTTGAGAAACGTCGAAATCTAATTGAAGAATAAACGAGTGATACAACAATATAAATTTATCATCGTCAGAACTATCGGATACTTTGGATTCACTTCATGCTTCATGAAACAATGCTCCGTGAAGCTGAGGTGGGCCAAATAATGTGCATTCCTCGCCAACTGCGACTATTTGGCCATGTGAGTAGGTTCCGGGATGCGGATCTAGTGAATGGACTCTACCTGTTAAGATAAGTCCTTCTTAGAGACTCGTATATCCTGGTTGCAGAGAATCTACTTCACTGTGAGGACATGAGTTATGTTATTCGGGTTTTTGCAACGAACAGGTGTTTCCAAATTGTCTCTTGAAATGTTAATATTATTATTGCGTACCTCACTGATTTGAAAGCGTGATGAGTTTGTAAAACCTTTATATGCAGAAATTTATTTATACATTAGAGTTGGCGAATACTTATGCATGCAATTACTCAAATATAAAAACAAATTGCTTTTATAAAATTAACTAAAATAAATTTTTAAATGAATGAAGACATTTAAAAGATAAGTTTATGATATGTTATCATAACCTGATATGTTAAGTGCCGATGCAGCGATTTTTTTAAAAAATATTCTAGGTGAATTGACCTTGTGTTCTGAGGGTCACTGATGGTCATTGTGAAGGTAATTGACCTTGTATTTTCAGGGTTAATGATGATCTGTGTGAAGGTATTTGACCTTGTGCTTCAATGATCACTGATGGTCATTGTGAAGTTAATTGACCTTGTGTTGTAAGGTTTAATGAGATTCCTTGTGCTGTTTATCACAGTGGACGAGGCTTCATTGTCTAAGTAGCGTGAAGAATATATACAGGTAAAGCTCCTATTTCACGAGACATACGGACCGATAGTTGTTCGTTAATTAGGATCTTTTTATGAAATAGGATCAAATAAGTTATAGCTGCCTACATATAGGAAATGGTTCTCCATGATGAAAACTGAAAACCTTTGTCTATACGCAAGCATAACTATGATAATTAGACAGGCATAATTATAGGGCACTGTAGGTAATAAACAATAAAGTAATAAATAATTTATTTCTTAGAATATGTATTACATATCGAATTAATGGATAGTTGCTATTGAAATTAATAAATAAATATGTAAATATACATACATGAAAATTAATTAATGGACATTAAATGGCACATACGTAGTTATTTAATAAATAATAGTCTATTTTACTTGTCTTTTCTTATAATACCCAAGTAGCACATTAACGTGAGTTAGGAATCAAAATCGTGAAATAAGATCGCCGTCTCAAAATATATGTCATGAAATAGAAGACCCGTTAATTGAGATCATACGAGTTAGGAGCTTTACCTGTATATATAAATAAACGGGCTTATACCCTGTAGCGTGAATAGCGAGCTTAGTTTAACTTTGGGTAACATTAATTTCTGCTTCGTTTCACTATATATGTCTATGTTAGATTTACGTTTCATTTTCACTTTCACGATCTTATGAATTAAGATAAATATATTGTTTTGTTACTTGCTTAAAAAAGAATTGGTTAAACGGGGAAGTTGTACAGTCCAACTAATTTTAACCAAGTTCTGTGATTTGTTAGATCATATGACGCAAACAAATGAAAATTGTATTTTTTTGTCACAAATTACGTATTATATTAAAATAAGCTGGTTACCATAAATAATGATTTAATTTTCAGTTTTCTGTTTCAATTGTTTTTAATTGTTGATGAACCAGGTAAGCAACTGGTTGTATTTTCGGACAATTGTGCTGGACAAAATAAAAACGTGAATCTTGTATTGATGTACCTCATAGAAATTCACAGTGGTGTAGTAAATGGTTTATCTGATGGCTGGCCACTCGACTATGCCATGTGATGGTTAATTTAGACATATTGAACGAAATATAAATAGGTATTACAATAACATAATTTATACAAAACATTATTGTGTCGGAGCCATAGCAACTTCGGTTTCACAGCGCTTTGTTGTGGTGGAAATGCAGCAGTCTGATTTTTTAAATTTTGATGTATTGCAGAAATACATTGTTAGGCGAAAATCGCCTTCTGCCAAATTCATCGACTCCAGCATGTTGACATTTGATCAACAGTTCAAAGAAGTGTTCGTTATTCATACAACATACAATAAAAGCTCTTTGAATAGTCACCGTGTCAGGTTGCAAAAAGGAACCATACCTTATAACTCGACTGTGTTTAACCTAGTAAACGTTATCTCACAGCCAAAAGTATTCTGAAATTCTGCCATTAACAAACGAGAAAATTAACGACATAAAAGAATTGACTAAATTTATGCCAGAAAAGTATTGTAATTATTATAAAAATGTGTTAGAAACTCTAGAAAGAAACCAAAATGTCAAACAAAATGATAGTGGTTCTGACGAAGATGATATTTTGGACTACACTACATAGATACAATAAATGTGTATTATAAGGTACTATATGCATAGTCTGATCCATTTTTTTAATATGTAGAACATTAATTTGAATATGCTTTATAACATATTATGGCCGATAAAATGTTGTATTTGTTTTCGTAATAGTTTTGTAATATAAACATAAAATGAATAATTACTATTTAATTTCACGGTTTCTTCAAACCTCATTTGATTGTTTAAAGGTCTACCAGGCACAAGCAATTATCTTGAATTTCTAAAAACTTTTAACTCTTATTACTGCTAAACTATCAGATGTCGTTTACGTCCTTCTTCCACAGAGCGCGTCATATATACAAACAAATCGGCACTGAATAAAATTAGTTTCAAGTTTTTTTCTGTTAAATTTATTAAAAAAATACAGTAAGTTTAAGGAAAAACTATTTTGGTAATTATGTAAAAATGTTTGATTAAACAGAATTATTTTCTATGCAAACGTAATGAAAAACTTAACATTTAGCATTCTTGAATTTCTTCCTCAGTGCACAGCTCTCGGCGGCTCCAACAACGGATGGATCGACCTGGAGTGTCGGAACAACGTCACGTCTTTGGATCATCTTTCGACGATTCTCGACGGTGCAGAATACGTCACGAAAAACGTGTCAAGGTGAGACAGAATGTTTAGAGGAAAAATAATTATATACAATTAAAATAAGTAATAAATAAAATGCATAGCAAACAAATGTATAATAAATAAAATATATAATAAATTAAATGTATGATAAATACAATGCATAATAAATAAAATTTATACTGAATAAAATATATAAAAAAAATAAATTACACATAAAATGTATAACAAATATAATATATAATAAATAAAATATATACTAAATAAAATGAATAACAAATAAGATATATAATACAAAAATACTCAATAAATAAAATATGTAATAAAAATGCATAATGAATAAAATATATGAAATGTATAATAAATAAAATGCATAATAAACAAAATTTATGCTAAATAAAATATAAACTAAAATGTATAATAAACATAATATAAAATATTTTAAAAAATGCATAATAAACTAAATGTATAATACAAAAATATACAGTATTTAAGAAATGCATAATAAACAAAATGTATAACACAAAAATACATAATAAATGAAGTATATAATAAATAAAGTGTATAATAAATAAAATGCATTATAACTGAAACATATACTAAATAAAATATATAATAACTAAAACGTATAATCAATAAAATGCATAATACATAAAATTTATACTAAATAAAATATAAACTAAAATGTATAATAAACAGAATATACAATATTTTAAAAAAAATGCATAATAAACTAAATGTATAATACAAAAATATACAGTATTAAGAAATGCATAATAAACAAAATGTATAATACAAAAATACATAATAAATAAAGTATATAATAAATAAAATTTATAGTAAATAAAATGCATTATAACGAATTATTTCTTGGGTGATAGACCTAATAATAAAATATATAAGTATAATAAAACATAATTTTCTGGTAATAAAGCATGACTTGCATAACAAATATTACAAATAAAATCTTTTTGTAGGTTTATCTTGAACAACACTTTCATAACTGGATCACTGGCTGAAGGAACGTGGAATGATTTGAGAATAGAGCAAATGTGGATTGAAAACAACAAAATATCCTATGTGGACAACAAGGCCTTCAATGGGTTGCAAGATACGATGACATTTCTTAGCTTAAGTAAGGTTTTATTTCTTAGAACCATTTGTTGATGTAGGTTAATGAAATTAAGTTTTCTTATTTAAGATTTTTATTATTATGTGTAAATAATAAATGTGTATAATACAACCAAAATAACCTGTTCAAACTAAGTAAAATTAATTAAAACTCACAGTAAGGTGGAGTGTGTTTTAAAAATGATAGGAGAACATATAGTGAGATTTAATAAGTTTTAATGTATGTAAAAATTTTCTGCATGATTGTTTGACCCTAACAGTTGCAATACCTTAAATTACCACGAAAAGATCTTTCATTGTGTGAAACAAACTCGTTTATATACCTTAAATGATTGAGTCCATCACAAAGGCTAGTATATGTATTGTTACCTAACTAGTTTCAAGTACTTATTATACTGATATCGATAGTTTAACATACCATTTTCCGTTTCTGAATCAGTTATTTCTGATAGAATCCTTCACCTCATCAAAATAAATAGAAAAGACTGACCTACTGCGCAATATTTGTGAAAGAATAACTTCCAGTGCACATAGCCGTTCGCTAAGTTGCGTTGGGTAAACATTCGTCATATTTAATGGGAACAAAAATGTAAAAATCTTTATATGCATTCACATTAACTACTCTGATGAGTTTTTCAATTTTTTATTAAAATACATTATTTTGTATTTATATTGCAAAAGAAGCGACAGCAGACTTAAGAAGTCAAGGAGTAACCTTTCATAATTAAGTAAAAAAGATAAGAGCCTTTCATTATTTAAAAGACGAGACATATGTTAGCCTACTGGTTATGGCCTAGCTAAGGCTAATATGCCTAGCTTAATTATTTTTATTTTATTTTCTCTCATATGTTATGTACTAGTAATTTCTAGATTGTGAATGCAACTTTTTCTTATAAATCTTGTATTGCATGGCTTGTTAACCTTGCTTTAAGGCTAGGTCCTAGATCTACAAAACAAAATAAACTGTTTTGTTGTTTTTATCATCTTTAGGGTTTGAATAATGTATCCTACTAAGGTTAGTAAAAAAAAGATTTAAACACAATTTTTACTCGTGCTAAACTAATTAGCCCAGTTGATCCTTACAGGATGGATATTTTTCTAAATCCTTGGGGTTATTTTTTACATTTTTTCAATTTCGAAAATAAACCTTTTTCATAAGAATAATTAATATCTAAACAATATTTACATACAAACTTTAAACACGTTATACTTGCCTAACAAAAAAACACTTCCTGAAGATATATGTATGAATTATATAGGCCTATAGAAATAGATTTAACAAAATTTACTGTAATTTATCATGTAAAAATATGTGTGTGTCTTAATTTTGCATATTGTACAGCATATTGTTAGGCCTAAACCAAAATATTCCTTTTGGTGGGAGATTAATAAACCTTAGGTCTTATTTTCCCTTCCTACATAACCTTCAAATTTACATATCCTTCTAATCTTATCTAATGATGGCCAATAACCAAATCCATCATATCTGATTGAATTTTCTTGTTTTCCACTGACAAACGTAGGTTTCCTTTTAGGTGTTGTGGATTTTAGAGGTCGACCTATTCTTACTTCACCTGCTTTCATTAGTGAAACAGCTGTCCAAATAGTAGCATAGCAGATTTAGGTGTTTAGACTTCGTGCATCTCGTTTATGTAATAGTTAGCTGTTAACCATAGCAATATCCCGCATGTGAAACACCAGCTTCAAATGTGTTAACATTTTAAATTTAAATAAGATTAATAGATTAAATATAATATGCACCATAAAAATATATTTGAAATGTATGGAAACATGTCAATGTTATCTTATGAGGTTAATGTAAGCTGTTCCCATTCAAGATGGTGACACGGAGGCTTTAAGTTTAGTCAAAAAAGACAGTGCATTATATATATTATAGATCGATGCTTTAACTTAGCAGAGTTTAGTATAATATTTCTTTGATATTGTTACCTTAGTTACTACAAACAAAATATTGTAATGATAACAAATGCTAGTCAGATACATCATTCACCAACACAACATTTGATACCGTTGCCATACTTACGAGAGGTACAATAAAGTAAGGACACAACACGCTAGCCTAGTCCATCGCTCACCTCCTCTCCATTTCCTCAGGGTACAACGAGATCTCCAGCTACCATTTCGGCAACATCGTCGATGTGCCCCTCCTCACCAACATGGTATTGAAGGGCAACAAGTTAGAGTTCATCCCCACTGACGCTTTCCAGCACTCGACTCTCAAGTTTCTTGACATCAGTTTTAATTGCGTCGACCAGCTAGGGAAGCACCCCTTTCTCGGACTACCCAGATTGGCGATGCTTAACCTCGCTAATAATAAACTCACATCGCTTGAGGACTACGCTTTCCATCTCGACCTGGTGGACCAGACCGACATCTTAGATCTCAACCTGGCCAGTAACAACATTTCATTCATCTCGTGAGTTTCTTTCTTATTGACAATGTAATGCTTATACTTACTGGTCAACTCCAGTGTCTTCTTTCGGGAACTCAGGCACTCAGTCATGTGTTTCCAAAGATCTAAAAATGAAAACATGAGGTGAGTTTGTGTAGTTAGCAATGCGGACATGGTAGTGCATTTGTTTGTCTAGTATGTGTTGATAAATGTTTATATCTATGTGGTGTATTATCCTTTGACTGGATCTACTTCAGGTGGCTGCTGTTGCATGGCTGTTATAGATGTGAGAATAGTGTTTAGCTGGATTAATTTTATATCTAAGAAATGTGGGTACATGTGTGAAAAATGTATGTATGTATGTATGTATGTATGTATGTAGGTATGTATGTATGTAGGTATGTATGTATGTATGTATGCGATATCTGAGTGTGTGGTTGTTGTGCAACGACTGATTAGGGTTGAAGGAGTGATAGGACGAGAACAATTTATTAAGTATTATTATATTTATTGATTAACAAGTTGTGCGACGTAGATTCTTTATCGTATCTGACGTATTCACTCTACATCATGTAGTTTCTGTATATGTTTCATATTTGCAGTTCTTTGGCCTTTGTTGGAGTGTCGAATGTAAATTTAGATTTATCGTCAAACAAACTCAAGACTTTGAAGGAAGACATCTTTTGGCCAATAATTTCAGCTAGTAACTTTCTAGTTCATTTTGATGTGAATGGTAAGAATTGAACTTGTATTATTTATTGAGTAAATAATGAACAAAATCTCCCAATGTTAAATACTTACAGTACTATGTGCCCACCATTAAACCCTTTGTCTACTGGCCCTTGAAAAAATAATTTTTTCTTTGATTTTAGTGTTGAATATTAATTCTGACCTCTTTAATATGAATCTCTCATGGTATTAACTAATAAAATAAAAAGTATTTATCTATTCTTACCCATAATCATACAAATTGTATAAAACTAGTTTATAAATTATATAAAACATGAAAGAATGGATTAATTACCCTTATAGTACTTCCGTAAGCAATATGTAGCAGTGAAAAAAACGGCTCTGCAAAAGCCTAGTTTAGATCTAGTTTAAAAAGTACTGAACGTATTGCTTATGCTAAATGTTTTGATATAAAATATATGACCATGATTTTGAAATATACATTTACTTAAATATAGTTACACAACCTTAAATCTATTAAACCTAAAACAATGCAATGGATTTGATCTAATATATCACAGTAACAGACAATTGTGATTTAAAACATATTTTCTTCTTAAACTTGGATGTACTGTACGTGGTCTTAGTGTTGGTAACGACCACTGACTTGCCGAAAGGTCTAGTCAGGTGTAGCTTTTTAGAAAGACGATGTTTCTTCTTTTGGACCATTGTTCAGGCGTATTCCTAAAAAAGTTGATCTAAAATATTTTAATTTTCGTTATTATTGTATTAGTAAATGATTGAGGAAAAAGGTTTACATTCATAAATTGTTAATGATTAAATATCCAATTTTTAAATGATTAATGATTAAATATATAATTCTTAAACTGTTAATGATTGAATTATTCAATTTAGAAAATAAATTTCATTGAAATTATTTCTTTTTATTAAAAAACATAATATTTCTAATGATGTATCTTGAGCCAAATAAAAACGGTTAAAATAACAATGCAAATTGGTTTGTTATTTATTTTATGCTTGGTTAAGCATTTCAACCTTTATTTAGATTATACCCATTCAATTATCTAAACATAAATAATAATAAATAATAATAATCTTTATTTTCGTAAATTACATTACATAGATGGATATATACAACAAAGTAAAAAAATAAATAATCTATAAAGTACCGGCAGTCAGTGGTAACGACTCAAACAATAGTCTTATAACAATTTAGAAGTGCAATCACGTTTTTAGACGCGTAAGTAACACTTGCTGGTGACAGTAGACCAATGCAGTGACCTGGGAAATAATCGCCTGTGGATATAATATTTGCTGAATAGATAGACATCAAAAGAGGCTTAGATATAGAACTGTGGATTAAGATACTTAAGATACCAGCGAAGGTCAGAATAAATTGGACACCCTAATTAATTTATGTATTGTTTTTATCATAAAGATATGTATAATAATTTTTTTTTCAATCAAACTACTTTGAATACAATCTTTTTCAGGAAATCCAATAGACTGTGATTGTGAGCTGTCGTGGATAATTAAAAACTCGTCGAAAGTGATCCTTTTTTCCAACTTTCATTGCCACGACAAAGATTTAAATTTTTATGAACTGAGTCTAACAGATCTCGGCGATTGCACTGACTCAGGTTACTATTCTACTCTTTCATAGTTGCTCTTGCCTTTACAAATTATTTATATAATAAATTAACTTATGCTGTTCAATGTTTCAACGAAGCTTGAGTTAAAAATGCTAAAAATAAAATGGAAAAATTAAACCTTATCATGGTCTTACCTAGACGGGTCATAAGATCCCATCTGCTATCAGGATATCTCCGGCCATAAAATCTGTAAGGCATGATTCGGTCATCTCAGAAAGGTCCCAAGAAGATGCAATGTAAGCAATCATTGACATGTCACACCAAACATCTAAAACTCGAACAACAATATATAAAGAAATTTTTACTCCATTTGATCCATGAATTTGAAGTATATATTTTCATCTAAATTATTAAATTGTTTAAAATTTTATTTTAGTTTGAGATTATTTCTCGTTAATATAATTTATGTTTTCTTTTGTCGTGATCAAGCTTATAAATATTTTTGATGAGAAATTAAAATATTGGTTTTCAGTAAACAAATTCTTTTATAATTATATAATACATTTTATATATATTATATATAATATATATG